>VHIG01000027.1:45000-66843 GCA_008121275.1 Drosophila lowei | reverse complement strand
TGTGCTCGTTCTGGGTAAATAGAGTTTCTATCATTTATGGTAGTTTCTTGTTCCCCGGATAGTTTAGTTACGTAGCCAATTGTGGAACTTTCTTGCTAAAATTTTTAAGAATACTAGTTGGGCAACCAATTAGTTCTTTTAAATTATAACGATTATCAATTAACAATCAATTCAGAACTGGCACGGACTTGGGGAATCCGACTGTCTAATTAAAACAAAGCATTGTGATGGCCCTAGCGGGTGTTGACACAATGTGATTTCTGCCCAGTGCTCTGAATGTCAAAGTGAAGAAATTCAAGTAAGCGCGGGTCAACGGCGGGAGTAACTATGACTCTCTTAAGGAAGATATGGATCTGAATAATAGCGTAGAAGGGGATTCATTCCGTAATTCGTAAATCGTAAAAATCAGATCAAGTTGATTCAAGACCTCCTCGTGGTATCTTCTGGATGCTATTAGACTAAAGTTCTTTTGGTCTAATAGTAACTAACGAACAGCAGAAACAGTCTATGGGGTTGCCAGCCCCTTGGACAGTTCAGTTTGATTGGCACAAATATGGAAAATTTAACGCCTCGGATGATAAACTCTAATTCGTTGACGAACCAAATCCCTACGGTCTCTAGCCTAGGGGCCCAATCTGAACATAGTGCACAGGTTAACCCAAACAGTGGTTACCAATGCACGATATGTGAATCGTCTTTCCGTAGCAAAAGCGGACTAGGCGTTCACATGTCACGTCGGCACAAAGACGAGTTTGATCAACTTCGTCTTCGTACCGACCGTAAGGCACAATGGAGTGAGGAAGAGTTGAGTATGATGGCGAGAAAAGAGATCGAGCTCGCAGCTAATGGAGAAAGATATCTAAATAAGAAGCTAGCGGAAGTATTCACGAACCGTAGCGTCGACGCTATCAGAAATGTCGACAGAGGGGAGATATAAGACCAAAATCGAACAGCTAAAGGGTCAAGCTGTTCCTCTCCCAGAAGCATTAGAATCTGAAACCATACAGCGCCGCCCTAGTATACGCGAGCGAGATCTCCAAGTAACGCCATCAAACACTCTCGGAACCACTCCAACCGAACTGTCGAACAGGGAAATCCTGGCAGTACTACAGGGGTACCCACCTGTAGTATGCAATGACCAATGGAGAGTTGAGGTTTTGCAATCCATCGTAGATGGTGCGCAGGCCTCGGGTAAGGAAATTACTCTTCAGCGCTTGTCTACTTACCTTATGGAAATATTTCCCTCACAGAATGACCGCCCCATTCAAACGAGACCTCCACGGAGACCTCGAAATAGAAGACAAGGTAGGAGACAGCAGTACGCCTTAACACAGCGTAACTGGGACAAGCACAAAGGTCGATGCATAAAAGCCATTTTGGATGGAACTGAGGGGACAGCAACTATGCCAAGCCAGAGTATCATGGGGTCCTATTGGAGACAAGTCATGACACAAACAAGCCCAACATACAGTGGTACGAACACCACGTTCCGGACGGAACACCCACTTGAAAGGGTTTGGTCCCCGATAACACTAGGGGACCTAAGGGTACACAAAGTGTCATTGACGAAGTCTCCAGGACCTGATGGAATCACTCCAAAAACTGTCAGGAGTATTCCGTCAGGAATTATGCTTCGCATAATGAACCTGATTCTTTGGTGCGGAAAGTTGCCCTGTCTCCATCCGACAGGCACGAACCATCTTCATCGAAGGTGGCGAGTGCATCTCAACCGCAAGACTTTCGTCCTATTACGGTGCAATCTGTTATGGTAAGGATTTTAAATGCCATTTTGGCTTCCCGGTTGACCTCATCAGTCGACTGGGATCCGCGTCAGCGAGGTTTCCTTCCAACCGACGGATGTGCCGATAATACGACGATAGTTGACTTAATCTTAAAGGGATCACCATAAACGTTGTAAATCACTTTATATCGCAACTTTTAGATATAAGCAAAGCATTTGACTCGGTGTCTCATGCAGCAGTTATCGCCACGCTAACTGCATATGGTGCCCTAAAGAGTTCGTTGACTACGTACAAAATTCGTACGAGGTCTGTGGCACAACGCTCAATGGGGACGGATGGAGATCAGAGGAATTCATACCTGCTCGAGGTGTCAGGCAGGGGTGACCCGCTGTCTCCCATAATATTCAACATGATCATCGATCGGTTGCTTAGGTCCTACCCCAATGAGATTGGTGCCACAATCGGTGATCACATAACAAACGCGGCCGCGTTCGCAGATGATATTGTCTTATTTGCGGAAACTCGTTTGGGCCTTCAAACAATGCTAGACACGACTGTCGACTTTCTGTCTTCAGTCGGGCTTACCCTTAACCCGGATAAATGTTTTACAGTTGGAATAAAGGGGCAACCGAAACAGAAGTGTACTGTGGTCATCCCAGAGACCTTCCGAATCGGTTCGCGCTCGTGTCCTGCATTGAAGCGCACAGACGAATGGAAGTATTTAGGCATAACATTCACTGCACAAGGGAGGACCAGGTACAGTCCAGCCGAAGACTTAGGTCCGAAGCTGTTGAGGCTGACAAGGTCCCCCCTAAAACCTCAACAGAAATTGTTCGCCCTCAGAACCGTTCTTATCCCACAACTTTACCACAAGCTAACCCTAGGTAGTGTGATGATAGGTGTTCTGAGAAAGTGTGACATACTGGTACGTTCGACCGTAAGGAAGTGGTTAGGACTTCCTCTGGACGTGTCAACCGCATTCTTCCATGCTCCCCATGTATTTGGGGGCCTCGGAATCCCTTCAGTTCGTTGGGTAGCGCCAATGCTACGAATGAAAAGACTGAGCAATATTAAGTGGGCCCACCTCGCGCAATCCGAGGCGGCCAGCTCATTTCTTACCGACGAATTGAATAAGGCCCGGGGTAGAACTCTGGCTGGACTGAATGAGTTGACATCGCGTACAGAGATCGAAACGTACTGGGCGAACAGGTTGCATATGTCTGTTGATGGTCGCGGCTTACGTGAAGCGGGACTTTTTCGTCCCCAACACGGCTGGGTGTGTCAGCCCACGCGTTTGCTAACAGGTCAAGATTACCGAAACGGTATCAAGCTGCGAATAAATGCCCTACCATCGAGGTCTCGTACCACGAGGGGCAGAAATGAATTGGAACGGCAATGTCGTGCAGGTTGTGATGCTCCCGAAACAACAAACCACATCCTGCAAAATTGTTACCGTACGCATGGGAGGCGGGTAGCAAGACATAACTGTGTAGTCAATAACCTTAAGAGGATTCTTGAGGAGAAGGGCCACACAGTGCACGTCGAACCAAGTTTGCAGCTGGAAACCTCGGTAAGTAAACCAGACCTGGTGTGTATCCGTGACAATCACGCTTGCGTGATTGATGCGCAGATCATAACAGATGGACTGTTTCTCGACGATGTGCATCATCGCAAAGTTGAGAAATATAAAAGACCAGAAGTTATATCTGCACTGCGGCGAGAATTCGGTGTGTCGGGCAACGTCGAAGTCCTATCCCCAAATGCCTCGTCATCTAATTAGTGACGCGCATGAATGGATTAACGAGATTCCTACTGTCCCTATCTACTCGGAGTTGCTCTCTGACTGCTAACGAAAGCAGACGTGTTTTTCAAGCGTTCCGCTTCGCCGTCTTTTTCTACAGTATAGAGTGTGCTTTTCCCGTGAGGAAAGTGAATATAAATTGCCGCGAGATCACGCGCTGTTCGCTAGTGTAATCGTGAGTTAATTTGGTGCAGAAACAGTGAAGATATTGGCAAATTAATATTTGCAATATAAACGCCGAAAAACAGCCACGTGTGGAAGTTTAGTTGGTCAACAGGTCCAGATAGCTCGACAACAAGTGCGCTTAGTTCGTCAACAAGTTCGAGTTCGAAGCTTCGGTTCGAAGCTTTGGCTCGAGGTTGGAGCTTTTCGGTTGGTGTCCCCGCTAAAACTTTTGGTTTTAGTCTCCGCTAGAACTTTCGGTTCGTGTATCCGATATGGAAGATATGGATCTGAATAATAGCGTAGAAGGGGATTCATTCCGTAATTCGTAAATCGTAAAAATCAGATCAAGTTGATTCAAGACCTCCTCGTGGTATCTTCTGGATGCTATTAGACTAAAGTTCTTTTGGTCTAATAGTAACTAACTTGAACAGCGAAACAGTCCTATGGGGTTGCCAGCCCCTTGGACAGTTCAGTTTGCCAGGAGACAAATATGGAAAATTTAACGCCTCGGATGATAAACTCTAATTCGTTGACGAACCAAATCCCTACGGTCTCGAGCCTAGGGGCCCAATCTGAACATAGTGCACAGGTGCCGCAAACAGTGGTTACCAATGCACGATATGTGAATCGTCTTTCCGTAGCAAAAGCGGACTAGGCGTTCACATGTCACGTCGGCACAAAGACGAGTTTGATCAACTTCGTCTTCGTACCGACCGTAAGGCACAATGGAGTGAGGAAGAGTTGAGTATGATGGCGAGAAAAGAGATCGAGCTCGCAGCTAATGGAGAAAGATATCTAAATAAGAAGCTAGCGGAAGTATTCACGAACCGTAGCGTCGACGCTATCAAGAAATGTCGACAGAGGGAGAGATATAAGACCAAAATCGAACAGCTAAAGGGTCAAGCTGTTCCTCTCCCAGATGGGCATTAGAATCTGAAACCATACAGCGCCGCCCTAGTATACGCGAGCGAGATCTCCAAGTAACGCCATCAAACACTCTCGGAACCACTCCAACCGAACTGTCGAACAGGGAAATCCTGGCAGTACTACAGGGGTACCCACCTGTAGTATGCAATGACCAATGGAGAGTTGAGGTTTTGCAATCCATCGTAGATGGTGCGCAGGCCTCGGGTAAGGAAATTACTCTTCAGCGCTTGTCTACTTACCTTATGGAAATATTTCCCTCACAGAATGACCGCCCCATTCAAACGAGACCTCCACGGAGACCTCGAAATAGAAGACAAGGTAGGAGACAGCAGTACGCCTTAACACAGCGTAACTGGGACAAGCACAAAGGTCGATGCATAAAAGCCATTTTGGATGGAACTGAGGGGACAGCAACTATGCCAAGCCAGAGTATCATGGGGTCCTATTGGAGACAAGTCATGACACAAACAAGCCCAACATACAGTGGTACGAACACCACGTTCCGGACGGAACACCCACTTGAAAGGGTTTGGTCCCCGATAACACTAGGGGACCTAAGGGTACACAAAGTGTCATTGACGAAGTCTCCAGGACCTGATGGAATCACTCCAAAAACTGTCAGGAGTATTCCGTCAGGAATTATGCTTCGCATAATGAACCTGATTCTTTGGTGCGGAAAGTTGCCTGTCTCCATCCGACAGGCACGAACCATCTTCATCCCGAAGGTGGCGAGTGCATCTCAACCGCAAGACTTTCGTCCTATTACGGTGCAATCTGTTATGGTAAGGATTTTAAATGCCATTTTGGCTTCCCGGTTGACCTCATCAGTCGACTGGGATCCGCGTCAGCGAGGTTTCCTTCCAACCGACGGATGTGCCGATAATACGACGATAGTTGACTTAATCTTAAGGGATCACCATAAACGTTGTAAATCACTTTATATCGCAACTTTAGATATAAGCAAAGCATTTGACTCGGTGTCTCATGCAGCAGTTATCGCCACGCTAACTGCATATGGTGCCCCTAAAGAGTTCGTTGACTACGTACAAAATTCGTACGAGGTCTGTGGCACAACGCTCAATGGGGACGGATGGAGATCAGAGGAATTCATACCTGCTCGAGGTGTCAGGCAGGGTGACCCGCTGTCTCCCATAATATTCAACATGATCATCGATCGGTTGCTTAGGTCCTACCCCAATGAGATTGGTGCCACAATCGGTGATCACATAACAAACGCGGCCGCGTTCGCAGATGATATTGTCTTATTTGCGGAAACTCGTTTGGGCCTTCAAACAATGCTAGACACGACTGTCGACTTTCTGTCTTCAGTCGGGCTTACCCTTAACCCGGATAAATGTTTTACAGTTGGAATAAAGGGGCAACCGAAACAGAAGTGTACTGTGGTCATCCCAGAGACCTTCCGAATCGGTTCGCGCTCGTGTCCTGCATTGAAGCGCACAGACGAATGGAAGTATTTAGGCATAACATTCACTGCACAAGGGAGGACCAGGTACAGTCCAGCCGAAGACTTAGGTCCGAAGCTGTTGAGGCTGACAAGGTCCCCCCTAAAACCTCAACAGAAATTGTTCGCCCTCAGAACCGTTCTTATCCCACAACTTTACCACAAGCTAACCCTAGGTAGTGTGATGATAGGTGTTCTGAGAAAGTGTGACATACTGGTACGTTCGACCGTAAGGAAGTGGTTAGGACTTCCTCTGGACGTGTCAACCGCATTCTTCCATGCTCCCCATGTATTTGGGGGCCTCGGAATCCCTTCAGTTCGTTGGGTAGCGCCAATGCTACGAATGAAAAGACTGAGCAATATTAAGTGGGCCCACCTCGCGCAATCCGAGGCGGCCAGCTCATTTCTTACCGACGAATTGAATAAGGCCCGGGGTAGAACTCTGGCTGGACTGAATGAGTTGACATCGCGTACAGAGATCGAAACGTACTGGGCGAACAGGTTGCATATGTCTGTTGAAATGGCCTCGACGTCATCTAATTAGTGACCGTTATATCGCATGAATGGATTAACGTTAAAGATGGCAATCAATCCTGTCCCTATCTAACACTCAGTTCGCTCTCTGACTGCTAACGAAAGCAGACGTGTTTTCAAGCGTTCCGTGTTTTTCGAAGCGCTTCGCCGTCTTTTTCTACAGTATAGAGTGTGCTTTTCCCGTGAGGAAAGTGAATATAAATTGCCGCGAGATCACGCGCTGTTCGCCAGTGTAATCGTGAGTTAATTTGGTGCAGAAACAGTGAAGATATTGGCAAATTAATTTTTGCAATATAAACGCCGAATAAAAAAACTGCCACGTGTGGCAGTTTAGTTCGACAACAGGTCCAGATAGCTCGACAACAAGTGCGCTTTGTTCGTCAACAAGTTCGAGTTCGAAGCTTCGGTTCGAAGCTTTGGCTCGAGGTTGGGTTTGCGGTTGGTGTCCCCGCTAAGCTTTCGGGTTTTGTCTCGGCTAGAACTTTCGGTTCGTGTCTCCGCTAGAGACTTTTGCGCGTTCGCGTCTCCTAAAGTGCTTTTTTAGTGTCGAGTCACGCCGATAGAGGGAGCCACAAATCGTAGTATGGAAGTAGATACGGAGGCCGACGCCAGCGACACTAGCTTGGCTAGTGCCGGAGCGAGCTCGACGTCGAGCGTTCCCGCCCGCAGGCGAGGCCGGCCGAAATCTACAGCCGCCAAAAAGGGAGCCAAAAAGATCGGGCTTGGCATTGGGCTGCCAGGAGAGCAGCCGATCCCAGCCGAGAGATCGCCGCCACCATCGCTCCCCTATGAGGAGGCCATTCCAGGCACCTCTGCCGCTGCCGCTGCCACCACCGCTGCCACCACCGCTGCCGCCACCGCTGCCGCCACCGCTGCCGCCACCGCTGCCGCCGCTGCCACCATCGCTGCCACCACCGCTGCTGCCACCGCTGCCGCCACCGCTGCCACCACCGCTGCCGCTGCCACATGCCCGGCAACTGGCATTGTCGCGGCAGGCTACTCGGCCATCATCGCGGAGATGTCCGCGATTAGGATGGCAGTTAACGGAGCTGTGCTGAAGGGGCTGATGCCGCCAGAGGCGTCTATGGAAATCCTCGTCGCTACCAACCGGTACGACGAGTTGGTCATGGCCCTGGCTGGAGAGAAGGTGCGCCTGGAGGAGAGGGCAAGGATGCCGCCTCCAACGAGACCCGTTGCTGCTGCCCACATGGGCACCACCGCTGTCACCACCGCTGCGTATGCGGCAGCCTTCCCAGGATTGCCGGCACCGAGCGCCATCATCGCTGCACCCATCCCGAAGCCAAAGGGACACGTGGTCGGCTCTTATTAAGAGCAAGAACCCGGAGGAGACCAGCAAGGAGCTAGTGGAGCGGGTGAAGAAGACCGTGGTGCCGACACTGGGAGTCCGTGTCCACGAGGTTCGCGAGCTGAAGAGCGGAGGAGCGATTATTCGCACCCCTTCAGTAAGCGAGCTGAAGAAGGTTGTGGCCAGCAGCAAATTTTCTGAGGCAGGATTGGAAGTGAGGAAGAGGCCGGATACGAAGCCCCAGGTTGTGGTGTATGACGTGGACACGTCAATCACACCTGAGGAGTTCATGGAGGAGCTCTTCACGAAAAACCTGGAGGACACCATGACTGCCGCGGAGTTCAAAAAGTCGGTTCACCTGGGCAGCAAACCCTGGTCGGTCACCGACGGCGCCACGATCAACGTGACGCTAGAGGTCGACGCGAAGGCACAGGAGGCATTGCACGAGTGTGTATACATCAAGTGGTTCAGATGCCGCTGCCGCTCCTTGGTCAGGACATACGCCTGCCACAGATGTGCGGGTTTCGACCACAAGGTGTCGCAATGTCGCCTAAAGGAGAATGTGTGCCACCGGTGTGGACAGAACGGCCACAACGTTGCACGGTGTCCCAATCCCGTGGACTGCCGCAACTGCCGCTTCAAGGGGTACCCTGCAGCACATTCCATGCTGTCAGTGGCGTGCCCGATTTACGCAGCGGTACTGGCGAGGGTGCAAGCTAGACACTAATGTTTAGCTTCATCCAAGCTAACTGTGGCCGTGGCCGAGCGGCTGTGATGGAACTCGGAGCCATCATGCGCAGCTCTGGCCGTCAGTTCGCACTGGTCCAGGAGCCGTACGTCGATGGAGCAGGGCGGATTACTGGCCTTCCTTCTGGAATGCGAGTATTCCAGGACCGCCGAGGGAAAGCTGCTATCATCGTCGACGAACCGGCAGCCATCTGCATGCCAATGGAGCCCCTTACCACGGATTTTGGAGTATGCGTCAGAGTTACGGGAAGATTTGGCTCAATCTTTCTATGCTCCGTGTACTGCCAATTCGACACCGACTTGGCGCCGTACCTCAGGTACTTAGATGCGGTGCTGCTGCTGGGCAGCCGCACTCCCGTCATCTTTGGGCTCGACGCGAATGCAGTATCCCCAGCGTGGTTTAGCAAGCTCTCCGGACACAATCGGGGGCAAGCTAACCATGCACGGGGTGAGCTGCTGTCTGAGTGGATAACCGAGATGAGAGCCGGCGTGCTCAACGAAGCCAGTCGGGTGTACACATTCGATAACCGTAGAGGCCAAAGCGATATCGATGTGACAATCGTGAACCAAGCTGCGACTATGTGGGCCACATACGATTGGGAAGTGAAGGAATGGGATACCAGCGATCACAACATGATCCATGTTGTGGTGACGTCTGACCCGAACGACGCAGTCGAGCCCATTGCTCCTGTGCCGTCCTGGAAGCTTTCCAATGCGCGCTGGCGATTGTTCGAGGAGGAAGTGGTAAGGGAGACAGCCGAATTACCGGAAGACATCGCTGAATCGCCGTTGGACGACCAAGTGTCTGCACTGCGCTCTTTAGTACACAGTGTGTGCGACAGAGTGCTGGGACGCAGCACACCGAGAGCCGCGAGAAAAGTAGTTTGGTGGACTGCCGAACTACACTCCAAACGCCGAGAGGTCAGGAGACTGAGGCGGAGGCTCCAGGACGCTCGTCGGCACGAGACCGACGCAGCAGAGGAACTTGTGGTCGCGTTGAGGATCTCCTCAGCGCAGTACAAGAAGCTCATCCTGAGGACGAAGGAAGACAACTGGCGACGCTTCGTGGGAGAGAACAGAGATGATCCATGGGGGCACGTCTACAGGATTTGCCGAGGCCGCAAAAAGTGCACGGAGATTGGATGCCTTCGAACGGATGGTAGGCTGGTCGCAACATGGCGCGACTGTGCGGGTGTGCTCCTTCGCAACTTCTTTCCTGTTGCGGAGTCGAATGCACACATTGCCATCCCGATCGAGGCTCCACCGGCCCTCGAAGCTTTCGAGGTTGATGCATGCGTCGCCAGGTTGAAGAGCAGACGCTCTCCCGGCATGGACGGCATCACAGGTGCCATTTGCAAGGCATTGTGGCGTGCCATCCCTCAGCACATGACAGCGATGTATTCCCGCTGCCTGGAGACAGGGTACTTCCCAACGGAATGGAAGCATCCTAGGGTGGTTCCACTTCTGAAGGGACCCGATAAGGACCGGACCGATCCTACCTCATATCGGGGTATCTGTCTGTTGCCAGTGCTGGGCAAAGTGCTAGAGGGGATCATGGTGAATCGTCTGAAGGACACCATTCCGGATGGCTGCAGATGGCAATTTGGCTTTCGCCAAGGACGTTGTGTGGAGGATGCTTGGAAGCACGTCGTGAGCACTGTTTCGGCCAGCCGGTCGAAATACGTGCTCGGAGTCTTCGTGGACTTCAAGGGAGCCTTCGACAACGTCGAGTGGAATGCTGCACTACGCCGCCTCCTCGAGCTGGGATGCCGAGAAGCAAGCTTGTGGCGAAGTTTCTTCTCCGGCCGGAGTGCGAGCATCGTCAGTAGGCATGGAGTAGCCACTGTTCCGGTAACAAGAGGTTGCCCGCAGGGGTCCATAAGTGGTCCATTTATATGGAACATCTTGATGGACGTGTTGCTCCAGCGCTTAGAGCCCCTTGGTGCGCTCAGCGCGTATGCTGACGACTTGCTCCTCCTCATCGAAGGGAATGCCCGATCAGAGCTCGAGCAAAAAGGAGGTGAGTTGATGTCCATCGTAGGCGCTTGGGGAGTTGAAGTCGGCGTTGCCGTTTCAACTAGCAAGACGGCGATCATGCTGCTCAAAGGCATACTTCGACGGCCGCCAGTGGTACGGTTTGCTGGAGCAAGCCTGCCATATAAGCGCAAATATCGGTATCTTGGTATCACGGTCGGCGAGCGGTTGAGTTTTCTCCCGCACATCACGGGCTTACGTGATAAGCTGACCGGAGTCGTAGGGGCATTGTCGCGCGTACTGCGGGTCGACTGGGGACTCAGTCCCCGCTCAAAGCGGACAATATATGCCGGACTCATGGTGCCCTGTGCACTATTTGGTGCCTCGATTTGGTCTGTCGTGACGACGACGCAAGTGGTTGCCAGGAGGCATCTGCTTGCGTGCCAAAGGATCATCCTGATTGGATGCCTGCCGGTATGCCGAACAGTGTCCACCATGGCACTGCAAGTACTTGCTGGAGCCCCCGTTTGATCTGGTTGCCAGACGCCTGGCAATCAGCTTCAAACTAAAGCGCGACTACCCGCTGGAGGAGAGCGATTGGCTGTACGGCGAAGATTTGGCAAATCTTTAGCTGGAAGCAGAAGATGGCGCGACTAGACGAAGGCCTGTTGTGCGAGTGGCAACGCAGATGGGATGATGGTGACTCCCCAGGTCGGGTGACGCACCGCTTCATCCCGAACGCAGGCTTCGTCTACAGCGAGCGAAGGTTTGGCTTCACGCTGCGCGCTGGGTTCCTGCTGACGGGCCACGGATCGCTCAATGCATTTCTGCATGGAAGAAGGCTTAGCGACACGCCAGCATGTCTATGCGGCGCAGAACGCGAGGATTGGCAGCACTTCCTATGTGCTTGTCCCTCTATGCAGACTTGCGAGACCTCGATGGACTTGGAGTGCAGTACACGGATGGCGACTGGACCTTCTCCGGAGTGACGGCTTCTCAGGAGAGAATGCGGATCCTCGACAGGTTCGCCGGACTGGCGTTCTCTAGGCGACAGCAGCAGCTGAATGTGCTAGCGGTGCACGGGCTGGATGGATTCCCTATCCGAGCCGGTCGGGGCTAAAAGGGAGGATCGAGCTGAGTCCTTAAGATCGGTACCACGGGTTGTGCAGTTCCAAGGCTGCACATTGAGGTCGGCCCCCTAGTGGGAGTATCGTGGTGGCTGTGGTTAATACCCAAACGTACGCGGGGAGAGCCGCTAGGCTCATCGTGGAGTTGCGCTCTCAACCGGGTGCCGAGACCCATAGATCGGAAGACGTGTTAGATACACCTCGCCCCTCACCAAGGGGGATTGTATGCCCGACCAGGATACTTTCAATTGGTACCGGAAGAGTCGCTATGTATTTGCTATAGCTTCTTTTCTGGGGCGTTAACTGGCGCATCTGTACCAGGTTCCTGCGTATGTGTGCGGTGGTGCGTGATGGCGTGATATTTATATATCGCGCTAATCGAGGCTAAGCCGTGGCTAACACATTTGACGCCGTGGTTGAAATCCCTCCCTGTGGAACCGCCACGTTAAATAAAGCTGAGAGATCAGATTCATTCTGTCCCTATCTACTCAGTTGCTCTCTGACTGCTAACGAAAGCAGACGTGTTTTTCAAGCGTTCCGCTTCGCCGTCTTTTTCTACAGTATAGAGTGTGCTTTTCCCGTGAGGAAAGTGAATATAAATTGCCGCGAGATCACGCGCTGTTCGCCAGTGTAATCGTGAGTTAATTTGGTGCAGAAACAGTGAAGATATTGGCAAATTAATTTTTGCAATATAAACGCCGAAAAACAGCCACGTGTGGCAGTTTAGTTCGTCAACAGGTCCAGATAGCTCGACAACAAGTGCGCTTTGTTCGTCAACAAGTTCGAGTTCGAAGCTTCCGTTCGAAGCTTTGGCTCGAGGTTGGAGCTTGCGGTTGGTGTCCCCGCTAAGCTTTCGGGTTTTTGTCTCGGCTAGAACTTTGGTGCGCGTCTTGTCGGTAGTTGTCTCCGCTAGAGACTTTTGGTTCGCGTCTCCACTAGTGCTTTTTAGTGTCGAGTCTACGCCGATAGAGGGAGCCACAAACGTAGTATGGAAGTAGATACGGAGGCCGACGCCAGCGACACTAGCTTGGCTAGTGCCGGAGCGAGCTCGACGTCGAGCGTTCCCGCCCGCAGGCGAGGCCGGCCGAAATCTACAGCCGCCAAAAAGGGAGCCAAAAAGATCGGGCTTGGCATTGGGCTGCCAGGAGAGCAGCCGATCCCAGCCGAGAGATCGCCGCCACCATCGCTCCCCTTTGAGGAGGGAGGCCATTCCAGGCACCTGCTGCTGCGCTGCCGCTGCCGCTGCCACCGCTGCCACCACCGCTGCCACCACCGCTGCCGCCACCGCTGCCGCCACCTTCTGCCGCCGCTGCCACCATCGCTGCCACCACCGCTGCTGCCTGCCGCTGCCGCCACCGCTGCCACCACCGCTGCCGCTGCCACATGCCCGGCAACTGGCATTGTCGCGGCAGGCTACTCGGCCATCATCGCGGAGATGTCCGCGATTAGGATGGCAGTTAACGGAGCTGTGCTGAAGGGGCTGATGCCGCCAGAGGCGTCTATGGAAATCCTCGTCGCTACCAACCGGTACGACGAGTTGGTCATGGCCCTGGCTGGGAGAAGGTGCGCCTGGAGGAGAGGGCAAGGATGCCGCCTCCAACGAGACCCGTTGCTGCTGCCCACATGGGCACCACCGCTGTCACCACCGCTGCGTATGCGGCAGCCTTCCCAGGATTGCCGGCACCGAGCGCCATCATCGCTGCACCCATCCCGAAGCCAAGGGACACGTGGTCGGCTCTAATTAAGAGCAAGAACCCGGAGGAGACCAGCAAGGAGCTAGTGGAGCGGGTGAAGAAGACCGTGGTGCCGACACTGGGAGTCCGTGTCCACGAGGTTCGCGAGCTGAAGAGCGGAGGAGCGATTATTCGCACCCTTCAGTAAGCGAGCTGAAGAAGGTTGTGGCCAGCAGCAAAGTTTTTCTGAGGCAGGATTGGAAGTGAGGAAGAGGCCGGATACGAAGCCCCAGGTTGTGGTGTATGACGTGGACACGTCAATCACACCTGAGAGGAGTTCATGGAGGAGCTCTTCACGAAAAACCTGGAGGACACCATGACTGCCGCGGAGTTCAAAAAGTCGGTTCACCTGGGCAGCAAACCCTGGTCGGTCACCGACGGCGCCACGATCAACGTGACGCTAGAGGTCGACGCGAAGGCACAGGAGGCATTGCACGAGTGCGTGTACATCAAGTGGTTCAGATGCCGCTGCCGCTCCTTGGTCAGGACATACGCCTGCCACAGATGTGCGGGTTTCGACCACAAGGTGTCGCAATGTCGCCTAAAGGAGAATGTGTGCCACCGGTGTGGACA
This sequence comes from Drosophila lowei, assembly GCA_008121275.1. Taxonomy (NCBI): domain Eukaryota; kingdom Metazoa; phylum Arthropoda; class Insecta; order Diptera; family Drosophilidae; genus Drosophila; species Drosophila lowei. Next base: position 52,752 of record VHIG01000027.1, on the reverse strand, counting down.
GAACGGCCACAACGTTGCACGGTGTCCCAATCCCGTGGACTGCCGCAACTGCCGCTTCAAGGGGTACCCTGCAGCACATTCCATGCTGTCAGTGGCGTGCCCGATTTACGCAGCGGTACTGGCGAGGGTGCAAGCTAGACATTAATGTTTAGCTTCATCCAAGCTAACTGTGGCCGTGGCCGAGCGGCTGTGATGGAACTCGGAGCCATCATGCGCAGCTCTGGCCGTCAGTTCGCACTGGTCCAGGAGCCGTACGTCGATGGAGCAGGGCGGATTACTGGCCTTCCTTCTGGAATGCGAGTATTCCAGGACCGCCGAGGGAAAGCTGCTATCATCGTCGACGAACCGGCAGCCATCTGCATGCCAATGGAGCCCCTTACCACGGATTTTGGGTATGCGTCAGAGTTACGGGAAGATTTGGCTCAATCTTTCTATGCTCCGTGTACTGCCAATTCGACACCGACTTGGCGCCGTACCTCAGGTACTTAGATGCGGTGCTGCTGCTGGGCAGCCGCACTCCAGTCATCTTTGGGCTCGACGCGAATGCAGTATCCCCAGCGTGGTTTAGCAAGCTCTCCGGACACAATCGGGGGCAAGCTAACCATGCACGGGGTGAGCTGCTGTCTGAGTGGATAACCGAGATGAGAGCCGGCGTGCTCAACGAAGCCAGTCGGGTGTACACATTCGATAACCGTAGAGGCCAAAGCGATATCGATGTGACAATCGTGAACCAAGCTGCGACTATGTGGGCCACATACGATTGGGAAGTGAAGGAATGGGATACCAGCGATCACAACATGATCCATGTTGTGGTGACGTCTGACCCGAACGACGCAGTCGAGCCCATTGCTCCTGTGCCGTCCTGGAAGCTTTCCAATGCGCGCTGGCGATTGTTCGAGGAGGAAGTGGTAAGGGGAGACAGCCGAATTACCGGAAGACATCGCTGAATCGCCGTTGGACGACCAAGTGTCTGCACTGCGCTCTTTAGTACACAGTGTGTGCGACAGAGTGCTGGGACGCAGCACACCGAGAGCCGCGAGAAAAGTAGTTTGGTGGACTGCCGAACTACACTCCAAACGCCGAGAGGTCAGGAGACTGAGGCGGAGGCTCCAGGACGCTCGTCGGCACGAGACCGACGCAGCAGAGGAACTTGTGGTCGCGTTGAGGATCTCCTCAGCGCAGTACAAGTACAAGAGCTCATCCTGAGGACGAAGGAAGACAACTGGCGACGCTTCGTGGGAGAGAACAGAGATGATCCATGGGGGCGTCGTCTACAGGATTTGCCGAGGCCGCAAAAGAGCACGGAGATTGGATGCCTTCGAACGGATGGTAGGCTGGTCGCAACATGGCGCGACTGTGCGGGTGTGCTCCTTCGCAACTTCTTTCCTGTTGCGGAGTCGAATGCACACATTGCCATCCCGATCGAGGCTCCACCGGCCCTCGAAGCTTTCGAGGTTGATGCATGCGTCGCCAGGTTGAAGAGCAGACGCTCTCCCGGCATGGACGGCATCACAGGTGCCATTTGCAAGGCATTGTGGCGTGCCATCCCTCAGCACATGACAGCGATGTATTCCCGCTGCCTGGAGACAGGGTACTTCCCAACGGAATGGAAGCATCCTAGGGTGGTTCCACTTCTGAAGGGACCCGATAAGGACCGGACGGATCCTACCTCATATCGGGGTATCTGTCTGTCTGTTGCCAGTGCTGGGCAAAGTGCTTGAGGGGATCATGGTGAATCGTCTGAAGGACACCATTCCGGATGGCTGCAGATGGCAATTTGGCTTTCGCCAAGGACGTTGTGTGGAGGATGCTTGGAAGCACGTCGTGAGCACTGTTTCGGCCAGCCGGTCGAAATACGTGCTCGGAGTCTTCGTGGACTTCAAGGGAGCCTTCGACAACGTCGAGTGGAATGCTGCACTACGCCGCCTCCTCGAGCTGGGATGCCGAGAAGCAAGCTTGTGGCGAAGTTTCTTCTCCGGCCGGAGTGCGAGCATCGTCAGTAGGCATGGAGTAGCCACTGTTCCGGTAACAAGAGGTTGCCCGCAGGGGTCCATAAGTGGTCCATTTATATGGAACATCTTGATGGACGTGTTGCTCCAGCGCTTAGAGCCCCTTGGTGCGCTCAGCGCGTATGCTGACGACTTGCTCCTCCTCATCGAAGGGAATGCCCGATCAGAGCTCGAGCAAAAGGAGGAGGTGAGTTGATGTCCATCGTAGGCGCTTGGGGAGTTGAAGTCGGCGTTGCCGTTTCAACTAGCAAGACGGCGATCATGCTGCTCAAAGGCATACTTCGACGGCCGCCAGTGGTACGGTTTGCTGGAGCAAGCCTGCCATATAAGCGCAAATATCGGTATCTTGGTATCACGGTCGGCGAGCGGTTGAGTTTTCTCCCGCACATCACGGGCTTACGTGATAAGCTGACCGGAGTCGTAGGGGCATTGTCGCGCGTACTGCGGGTCGACTGGGGACTCAGTCCCCGCTCAAAGCGGACAATATATGCCGGACTCATGGTGCCCTGTGCACTATTTGGTGCCTCGATTTGGTCTGTCGTGACGACGACGCAAGTGGTTGCCAGGAGGCATCTGCTTGCGTGCCAAAGGATCATCCTGATTGGATGCCTGCCGGTATGCCGAACAGTGTCCACCATGGCACTGCAAGTACTTGCTGGAGCCCCCGTTTGATCTGGGTTGCCAGACGCCTGGCAATCAGCTTCAAACTAAAGCGCGACTACCCGCTGGAGGAGAGCGATTGGCTGTACGGCGAAGATTTGGCAAATCTTAGCTGGAAGCAGAAGATGGCGCGACTAGACGAAGGCCTGTTGTGCGAGTGGCAACGCAGATGGGATGATGGTGACTCCCCAGGTCGGGTGACGCACCGCTTCATCCCGAACGCAGGCTTCGTCTACAGCGAGCGAAGGTTTGGCTTCACGCTGCGCGCTGGGTTCCTGCTGACGGGCCACGGATCGCTCAATGCATTTCTGCATGGAAGAAGGCTTAGCGACACGCCAGCATGTCTATGCGGCGCAGAACGCGAGGATTGGCAGCACTTCCTATGTGCTTGTCCCCTCTATGCAGACTTGCGAGACCTCGATGGACTTGGAGTGCAGTACACGGATGGCGACTGGACCTTCTCCGGAGTGACGGCTTCTCAGGAGAGAATGCGGATCCTCGACAGGTTCGCCGGACTGGCGTTCTCTAGGCGACAGCAGCAGCTGAATGTGCTAGCGGTGCACGGGCTGGATGGATTCCCTATCCGAGCCGGTCGGGGCTAAAAGGGAGGATCGAGCTGAGTCCTTAAGATCGGTACCACGGGTTGTGCAGTTCCAAGGCTGCACATTGAGGTCGGCCCCCTAGTGGGAGTATCGTGGTGGCTGTGGTTGATACCCAAACGTACGCGGGGAGAGCCGCTAGGCTCGTCGTGGAGTTGCGCTCTCAACCGGGTGCCGAGACCCATAGATCGGAAGACGTGTTAGATACACCTCGCCCCTCACCAAGGGGGATTGTATGCCCGACCAGGATACTTTCAATTGGTACCGGAAGAGTCGCTATGTATTTGCTATAGCTTCTTTTCTGGGGCGTTAACTGGCGCATCTGTACCAGGTTCCTGCGTATGTGTGCGGTGGTGCGTGATGGCGTGATATTTATATATCGCGCTAATCGAGGCTAAGCCGTGGCTAACACATTTGACGCCGTGGTTGAAATCCCTCCCTGTGGAACCGCCACGTTAAATAAAGCTGAGAGATCAGATTCATTCTGTCCCTATCTACTATCTAGCGAAACCACAGCCAAGGGAACGGGCTTGGAATAATTAGCGGGGAAAGAAGACCCTTTTGAGCTTGACTCTAATCTGGCAGTGTAAGGAGACATAAGAGGTGTAGCATAAGTGGGAGATATTAGATTTCGGTTTGGTATCGACAATGAAATACCACTACTCTTATTGTTTCCTTACTTACTTGATTAAATGGAACGTGTATCATTTCCTAGCCATTATACGGATATATTTATTATATCTTATGGTATTGGGTTTTGATGCAAGCTTCTTGATCAAAGTATCACGAGTTTGTTATATAATCGCAAACAAATTCTTTAATGAGAAGATGCATTTATGTATTTTCAATTTGAAAATTTGGTATAACTCAATTACTCAGGTATGATCCAATTCAAGGACATTGCCAGGTAGGGAGTTTGACTGGGGCGGTACATCTCTCAAATAATAACGGAGGTGTCCCAAGGCCAGCTCAGTGCGGACAGAAACCACACATAGAGCAAAAGGGCAAATGCTGACTTGATCTCGGTGTTCAGTACACACAGGGACAGCAAAAGCTCGGCCTATCGATCCTTTTGGTTTAAAGAGTTTTTAACAAGAGGTGTCAGAAAAGTTACCATAGGGATAACTGGCTTGTGGCGGCCAAGCGTTCATAGCGACGTCGCTTTTTGATCCTTCGATGTCGGCTCTTCCTATCATTGTGAAGCAAAATTCACCAAGCGTTGGATTGTTCACCCATGCAAGGGAACGTGAGCTGGGTTTAGACCGTCGTGAGACAGGTTAGTTTTACCCTACTAATGACAAAACGTTGTTGCGACAGCATTCCTGCGTAGTACGAGAGGAACCGCAGGTACGGACCAATGGCACAATACTTGTTCGAGCGAACAGTGGTATGACGCTACGTCCGTTGGATTATGCCTGAACGCCTCTAAGGTCGTATCCGTGCTGGACTGCAATGATAAATAAGGGGCAATTTGCATTGTATGGCTTCTAAACCATTAAAAGTTTATAATTTATTTTATGAACGACAATGGATGTGATGCCAATGTAATTTGTAACATAGTAAATTGGGAGGATCATCGATCACCTGATGCCGCGCTAGTTGCATATAAAAACATTATTTAATACAATGAAAGCCTAGAATCAATTGTAAACGACTTTTGTAACAGGCAAGGTGTTGTAAGTGGTTGAGCAGCTGCCATACTGCGATCCACTGAAGCTTATCCTTTGCTTGATGATTCGATATATATAATTTATTCTTTATATATAAAAAGTATTTTTATATATTTATTATAAATATATACCTATACATGGTAATATATATATATATACATATATATAAAAAAGAATATATTTTATATAAATATGGATAATTTATTTATCCTATATATATTAAATTACGTTTGCTTGAATATTATGATATAACATTATAAATGTGTTAAACTTATATAAATATGAAATATGATATTTTTGTAAAAATTTTATTATAATATAATATAATATTATACATGAACACACAAAACATTGATATATATGCATATGTGCAAATAAATTGTATATATAAAATATTTTTAAAATCTATATACACTTGGGGATATGAATGAAAATAACTTGGAGTGTGAGATCGTATGTGGAACTTTGAAGTATTTCTAATATAGAGACTTTTCATTTATAAATATAAATGCAAGAATTGAATATATGGTATATAAAATGACAATATATTATGGATATGGGGAATATTTCCCATATAATACAAATTATAACAGCTGAGCATGATTTGATTATGAATACAGAAAATATAAATATATATATTTTATATACATACAAATATTATGTGTATATTCGTGATAATGTGTTATAATGAATGAAAATAATAAATGACTTGGAGTGTGCGCTCATATATGTATATATAATAATATATATATTTTTATATAAAATATAAAAATATTCAGTATATAGAGACAGAGACTTTTGATTTATATGTATAAATAAGAATTGAACGATTTTTGATATTAAATAAAAATTGAGGAGTTGTTGATATATAAAATATCAATATTATATTTTATATGGATATGGGGAATGTTTCTCATATATAATATAACATTATAACATGAGCATGAATGATTGGATTATAAATACAGAAAATATAAAAATTTATATAATATAAATAGATATAATATGTGTATATGTATGTGAAAGTAAAGAAAAAAATACGAACTGATATGATATTTTTCATATGAAATGGGTGGAATAATATCGCTAACTATCAATTAATGTCAATTTGTATAAATATTTATATAAATATCAGAAAGCGTGTTTAAAACCCAACATATATATGGGAGTGGGTGGTGTTGTGCGTAATTATATGTCATATGAAAAATTTTTATAATGAAAAAGAATTAATTTAATTTCATATGATATGGAGAATAATATACTTACTAAGCCGGCAATGTCTGTTATTTTATATGAATATATATATATTTTTAATATATATGAATAATTTTGAAGTGATTTTATAGGATTTTGTATTAAAATACGAAAAGAAATTACTGTTAAGAGGCACTTTCAAGTATAAATACCCGATTTACAGAAAGCGTGGCAGAAAACCCGGTGGTGGTGTCGTGCGTTGTGTATATTTCATATGAAAAATTTATAATGAAAAAAAAAAATTTATTTAATTTCATATGATATGGGGAATATACTTACTAAGCCGGCAATGTCTGTAATTTTATATGAATATATATATATTTCTTTATATATGAATAATTTTGAATATATATATTTTTATTAAAATACGAAAAAAATTATATGAATAATTTTGAAGTGATTGTATATTTCATATGAAAAATTTTTTTTATTTAATTTCATATTATAAACTAAGCCGGCAATGTCGAAAATGAATAATATATACTTAATATATATGAATAATTTTGAAGTGATTGTTAAGAGGCACTCTCAAGTATAAATACCCGATTTGCAGAAAGCGTGGCAGAAAACCTATATAGGGAGTGGTGGTGTCGTGCGTTGTATATTTCATATGAAAAATTTATAATGAAAAAAAATTTTATTTAATTTCATATGATATGGGGAATATACTTACTAAGCCGGCAATGTCTGTAATTTTATATGAATATATATATATTTCTTAATATATATGAATAATTTTGAAGTGATTGTATAGTATTTTGTATTAAAATACGAAAAGAAATTACTGTTAAGAGGCACTCTCAAGTATAAATACCCGATTTGCAGAAAGCGTGGCAGAAAACCTATATAGGGAGTGGTGGTGTCGTGCGTTGTATATTTCATATGAAAAATTTATAATGAAAAAAAATTTATTTAATTTCATATGATATGGGGAATATACTTACTAAGCCGGCAATGTCTGTAATTTTATATGAATATATATATATTTCTTAATATATATGAATAATTTTGAAGTGATTGTATAGTATTTTGTATTAAAATACGAAAAGAAATTACTGTTAAGAGGCACTCTCAAGTATAAATACCCGATTTGCAGAAAGCGTGGCAGAAAACCTATATAGGGAGTGGTGGTGTCGTGCGTTGTATATTTCATATGAAAAATTTATAATGAAAAAAAATTTATTTAATTTCATATGATATGGGGAATATACTTACTAAGCCGGCAATGTCTGTAATTTTATATGAATATATATATATTTCTTAATATATATGAATAATTTTGAAGTGATTGTATAGTATTTTGTATTAAAATACGAAAAGAAATTACTGTTAAGAGGCACTCTCAAGTATAAATACCCGATTTGCAGAAAGCGTGGCAGAAAACCTATATAGGGAGTGGTGGTGTCGTGCGTTGTATATTTCATATGAAAAATTTATAATGAAAAAGAATTTATTTAATTTCATATGATATGGGGAATATACTTACTAAGCCGGCAATGTCTGTAATTTTATATGAATATATATATATTTCTTAATATATATGAATAATTTTGAAGTGAT
>VHIG01000027.1:15000-40000 GCA_008121275.1 Drosophila lowei | reverse complement strand
AGAAGATCTGAATAAGGACATTAAAGATTCCGCATTGGTTAAAACAAATTGCTCATAAAAGCCCCTTATTAACCAAAATATGCCGTTATCTCCATTTAAACATTAGCTTTCCTTGGATTTAATTCAACGACGTATTGATCGTTCAAAATGGCTTACAGTAGTTTCATACTCGGCCAACAGAGATAATGGCATAATTATCCAATTTTTCTTCATTAAAATTGCATTTGTATGATGCTGCGATTCTGGCTCGAAGCCCTCCCATTTGACAAAATACTGCGTTTCTCCATTATAAAACGCTGGATTGGATTTCTTCAACGACGTATTCTCGTTCATCCATGGCTTCGGGATTTTTGGAATTTATATTTTGGCATAAATATTTTTAATTTTTCCAGAATATTCTGAATTTTCATGAATTAAGCTTGCACTGATGGAAGGATACCTTCGGGAAACGTCTTGTACACAGACTATACAATCGATACTATATGTACAGACTATTGGAACGGCGGACTAATAAACATGTTAACAAAATTAAATTCCTTCAGGATATTTTTTTAACTTTTTAATTGATAATTAAAAAAATAAAAATACAATTCAATATAATTATGTAAATATTTAAGCATATTTTTTTCTTAACCTTTCTGGAACATTCTTCCTTCAAACGTAAACAAACTTATTCCGTTTGTTTGTGTACATATGTGTATTAGAGGTGGAGAACTACACAGCCCCACAAAATCAAAAAAGTGACGTGCGCGGCTGACCAGAGTATCATATCCCTATGTATTTTGGGGCCCTGAATACGAATCCAAGGTCAGATTTGCTCCATCACGTCAGGTTTTTTTTCTAACCTCAAAAATGCATTGAAAAATTCACCTGCCGAAGGATTTGCTTTAAAATCACTGGGGCTTTTTGGGGTCGCTGATTACGAATTTGATGTCAGTTTTCTTATTTGGAGATGTATTGAGTTTTTTTCTCTTTAAAAGATCTATTTAAAGGGGGATGCTATTTTTCTTCATACTTTTGTATGTAAATGTTTGAGCTGTCTGCACGAGTGCCAACAACACCAATGACAAAAAGGGTCAGCAGTTCACACCGACATAATACAAACACAGCCATACACACAAAGGCACACACACAATATGCCTGCATTAATATGCAAAATATTTGAGAGAGCACATTTTTGACTTGGCTAAGGCTCCGGCTCCAGCTCCGGCTCCGGCTCCATCCCACCTTTGCACTGCCCCTGAACGGGATTCAGCGGGATCGTCCAGAGTTTGCATAGAGATTGTGTTCGCCATTGTTTTCCGAAGGGGAATCTCTTTTGATAAATAAAATACAAATGGACACATTAGCCAGACCACGCCACAGGCGTGAAGTGTTTGAGCGTGAAGTGTTGTGTGCTGCCCCGCCTAGGTGTGTCTCCCTCGCAATGTGATACAGCAATGTGATGCAGCCATTAAACCACACATCACAGAGAGCAACATGAGCATGTCTCTCTGCTGTCTTCAGCACATCAATACAAGATCACAATTGTGGGTTTTCGGACCTCTTTCTGGGTCTCTGGCCTGAAGGTTGAGCGAACCATGGAGCGTCTTAAACGGGAAACATTATGCGAGGGAGTTATTTGTTGTTTTAGCCAAACGAACATGCCATGGATAGGAGCCCAAGCAGACATAAGAACTGTGATCCGCCAGTTGCTAAGCCGAAAGGTTTAAAGCGAAGGCGTCGTCGCCATCGTCGTTGGAAGCAGCTGTCAACAGATGCCTCAGATAAGCCAAATGGAAACCAAAAACCCCAAGCCGAAGTCTCATAATTTTCGCAACTTTATCTTGAGCACGAAATCTACAATTGTAGAGACAGAAGATTGAGTGTAGACTTGAATGTAGGGTATAAGAATTTATTCCATTACACTGAATTCTGTATTTTTGAAGAAGCTGGCGTAAATCTTCTATGGCTCAGTCATAAATCTGTTAAGGGGAAACAGTAATCAGTATCAAATGGATTTTACTGGTTGAAAGCAAGGAAACCAAACCGTCACACGAAACCACAGTAGTGGAGTTCTTGGATTCAGTTTGATGTTCTTTTCTTTTAAATAATAAATAATTCCTTTCTTACACAATCCTCATTACCCTCAAGGGAGTTATTGAGGTGAGTTTTTTCGGTGGTCGTAGATAGCTTCCTCTCTGCGTCTTTCTTATGCTTCTTTGCAGCTTCCAGTATGTCGGCAAACTTTACTTTTTGTTTATTGGTAGGGAGATCTGGTTGCGGTGGGGGTTTGGTTTGCTTGGTAGCGACTTCGGTTCGGGTTTGGGTTGAGTTTTCTTGGTAGGGAGATCTGGTTGCGGTGGGGGTTTGGATTGGGGTTGGCGATGGTTCCTCGGCACTGGATTCGCTCAGTTGGACACATTTTCGCGGCAACCATTATTGTAGACAGCGGTTTCATACTCGGCCACCAGATAGATGCAGTTCCCAAGATTCCGCATTGGTTCCCACGTGCTGCTCTCTGGCTCGAAGCCCTCCCATTTGACAAAATACTGCGTTTCTCCATTATAAACACGCTTTCCTTGGATTTCTTCAACGACGTATTCTCGTTCATCCCTGGCTTGGGTAGTTTCATACTCGGCCAACAGAGAGATGCATTTCCCAAGATTCTTCATTGGTTCCCACGTGCTGCTCTCTGGCTCGTAGCCCTCCCATTTGACAAAATACTGCGTTTCTCCATTATAAAAACGCTTTCCTTGGATTTCTTCAACGACGTATTCTCGTTCATCCATGGCTTCGGGAGTTTTGGAATTGGGCGTTTTCTTTTTTAATATTTTTAATTTTTCCAGAATATTCTGAAGTTTCACGAATTGGAGCTTGCACTGATGGAACGGCCAACTTAACTAAACTATTGTATACAGACTATACAATACGATACTATTCGTACAGACTATTGTACGGCGGACTCAATAAACATGTCTTCAAACAAAACTTAAATTCCTTGTATTTTATTTATATTTGTAACGGAACAGTAAAAATAAAAATACACAAAATCAAGTACAAATATTTAAGCATGCGCTTTTCTTTCCATTCTTCCTTCAAATAAACAAACTTATATTTTGGGGTTTGAATACGAATCCAAGGTCAGATTTGCTCCATCACTACACAGGTTTTTTTCTAACCTCAAAACATGCGCGGCTGAAAAGTATTCATGAAAAATTTGGGGCCCTGAATACGAATCGGGGGGGGCTCCATTTGGGGTTGATAACCTCAAAAATGCATTGATTTGATGGATCAGCTTTTCTTATTCGGGGAGATGTATTGATGTTTTTTCTTCTTTAAAAGATCTATTTAAAGATCTATTTAAAGGGGGATGCTATTTTTCTTCATACTTTTGTATGTAAATGTTTGAGCTGTCTGCACGAGTGCCAACAACACCAATGACAAAAAGGGTCAGCAGTTCACACCGACATAATACAAACACAGCCATACACACAAAGGCACACACACAATATGCCTGCATTAATATGCAAAATATTTGAGAGAGCACATTTTTGACTTGGCTCCGGCTCCGGCTCCAGCTCCGGCTCCGGCTCCATCCCACCTTTGCACTGCCCCTGAACGGGATTCAGCGGGATCGTCCAGAGTTTGCATAGAGATTGTGTTCGCCATTGTTTTCCGAAGGGGAATCTCTTTTGATAAATAAAATACAAATGGACACATTAGCCAGACCACGCCACAGGCGTGCTAGTGCTAGTCCAGTCACCATGTGCTGCCCCGCCTAGGTGTGTCTCCCTCGCAATGTGATACAGCAATGTGATGCAGCCATTAAACCACACATCACAGAGAGCAACATGAGCATGTCTCTCTATGGTGTGTCTTCAGCACATCAATACAAGATCACAATTGTGGGTTTTCGGACCTCTTTCTGGGTCTCTGGCCCCAGGTTGAGCGAACCATGGAGCGTCTTAAACGCCTACATTATGCGAGGGAGTTATTGGCTTGTTCTAGCCAAACGAACATGCCATGGATAGGAGCCCAAGCAGACATAAGAACTGTGATCCGCCAGTTGCTAAGCCGAAAGGTTTAAAGCGAAGGCGTCGTCGCCATCGTCGTTGGAAGCAGCTGTCAACAGATGCCTCAGATAAGCCAAATGGAAACCAAAAACCCCAAGCCGAAGTCTCATAATTTTCGCAACTTTATCTTGAGCACGAAATCTACAATTGTAGAGACAGAAGATTGAGTGTAGACACGTGTAGGGTATAAGAATTTATTCCATTACACTGAATTCTGTATCCTTTGAAGAAGCTGGCGTAAATCTTCTATGGCTCAGTCATAAATCTGTTAAGGGGAAACAGTAATCAGTATCAAATGGATTTTACTGGTTGAAAGCAAGGAAACCAAACCGTCACACGAAACCACAGTAGTGGAGTTCTTGGATTCAGTTTGATGTTCTTTTCTTTTAAATAATAAATAATTCCTTTCTTACACAATCCTCATTACCCTCAAGGGAGTTATTGAGGTGAGTTTTTTCGGTGGTCGTAGATAGCTTCCTCTCTGCGTCTTTCTTATGCTTCTTTGCAGCTTCCAGTATGTCGGCAAACTTTACTTTTTGTTTATTGGTAGGGAGATCTGGTTGCGGTGGGGGTTTGGTTTGCTTGGTAGCGACTTCGGTTCGGGTTTGGGTTGAGTTTTCTTGGTAGGGAGATCTGGTTGCGGTGGGGGTTGGGATTGGGGTTGGCGATGGTTCCTCGGCACTGGATTCGCTCAGTTGGACACATTTTCGCGGCAACCATTATTGTAGACAGCGTTTTCATACTCGGCCAACAGATAGATGCAGTTCCCAAGATTCCGCATTGGTTCCCACGTGCTGCTCTCTGGCTCGAAGCCCTCCCATTTGACAAAATACTGCGTTTCTCCATTATAAAAACGCTTTCCTTGGATTTCTTCAACGACGTATTCTCGTTCATCCCTGGCTTGGGTAGTTTCATACTCGGCCAACAGAGAGATGCAGTTCCCAAGATTCTTCATTGGTTCCCACGTGCTGCTCTCTGGCTCGAAGCCCTCCCATTTGACAAAATACTGCGTTTCTCCATTATAAAAACGCTTTCCTTGGATTTCTTCAACGACGTATTCTCGTTCATCCATGGCTTGGGATATTTTTCATATTTTTGGGGCCAAAAAAATTTTTAATTTTCCCAAGATTCTTCATTGGATTTCACGAATTGGCTGCTCTCTGGCTGATGGAACCTCCCATTTAACAAAATATTGTTTCTCAGATTATAAACACGCTTTCCTTGGATTTCTTCAACGACGTATTCTCGTTCAATTGTAGTTTCATACTCGGCCAATAAACATGTAGAACAAAATTTAAATTGGTTGAATAATTTTATTATACCCGCCCTCAAAATTTACAAAATATATGCGTTTCTCCATATAAAAAATGGATATGATTTCTTAACGTATTTTGGATTAATTTCCGATATGGGTAGTATATATAGGCTTGATCAAGCATAAATCTTCATTGGCAGAAATTGAAATGTGATATAACAAAATGGTGTCGTCCGTTGTATTTCATGTCCGTCTTTATAATGAAAACGTATTCTATTTAATTTCATATGATATGGGTTTATACTCTTACTAAGAGGCAAGTTCTGTAATTTTATATGAATTATATATATTTCTTAATATATATGAATAATTTTGAAGTGATTTATAGTATTTTGTATTAAAATTCGAAAGGAAAAAACTTTCCTTGGCATCCTTCAACGTATAAAAAGATATTTCCAAAATTAAAAAAACCTATATCTCGGCCAATGAGTTTACATTTTAAGATTTATAATGAGTTTATGCTGCTCTCTGATATGAAATCGTAGCAAAATTTATTTAATTTCTATGATGAAAACAATTTATTTTTCTCGCGGCAATGTCTCGATTTAATTTATATATCATATAATATATATGAATAATGATGAGTTATTTTACTCGGCCGAAAAGAAATAGCAGTTAAGAAGCATTCTCATTATAAATATGCTCTCTGAAAATGGCGGACCTTGATATAGGGAGTGGTGGTTTCTAAATTTTGCCATTATAAATACCCCTTTTTTGGATGAAAAAAAACGATTTAATCTCAGCATGATCATATCCTTACTAAGCCGGCTATTGTCCTTTATATGAATATATATATATTTCTTAATATATATGAATAATTTTTCTCTTGAATTGTATCATTTTGTATTAAAATACGAAAAGAAATCCATTGTTAAGAGGCACTCTCAAGTATAAATACCCGATTTGCAGAAAGCGTGGCAGAAAATTTTGAATATAGGGAAATTAAAACGTGCGTTGTATATTTCATATGAAAAATTTATAATGAAAAAGAATTTATTTAATTTCATATGATATGGGGAATATACTTACTAAGCCGGCAATGTCTGTAATTTTATATGAATATATATATATTTCTTAATATATATGAATAATTTTGAAGTGATTGTATAGTATTTTGTATTAAAATACGAAAAGAAATTACTGTTAAGAAACACCTCAAGCCATAAATGAACGAGATTTGTCAGAAAAATGGCAGAAAACCGTTATATAATGGAGTGGTGGTGTCGTGCGTTGTATATTTCATATGAAAATTTATAATGAAAAAAAATTTATTTAATTTCATATGATATGGGGAATATATTTACTAATTTTGGCAATGTCTGTAATTCCTTATGAATATATATATATTTTTAATATATATGAATAATTTTGAAGTGATTTTTGTATGGTATTTTGTATTAAAATACAAAAAAAGAAATTACTGTTAAGAGGCACTCTCAAGTATAAATATTTTGGGGCCCAGAATACGTGGCAGAAAACCTATATAGGGATCCATCACGTCACGGCGTTGTATAATTTCAAAAAAAAATTTAAAATGAAAAAAAAAAAAAATTTATTTAATTTCATATGATATGGGGAATATTTACTAAGCCGGCAATGTCTGTAATTTTATATGAATATATATATATCAGTTTTAATATATTTGAATAATTTTGAAGTGATTTATAGTTTTTTATTTTTAAAAAATACGAAAAGAAATTACTGTTAAGAGGCATACTCAAGTATAAATGTTTGATTTGTCAGAAAGCGTGGCAGAAAACCTATATAGGGAGTGGTGGTGTCGTGCGTTGTATATTTCATACACCGATTTATAATGAAAAAAATTTATTTAATTTCATATGATATGGGGAATATACTTACTAAGCCGGCAATGTCTGTAATTTTATATGAATATATATATATTTCTTAATATATATGAATAATTTTGACTTGATTGTATAGTATTTTGTATTAAAATACGAAAAGAAATTACATGTTAAGAGGCACTCTCAAGTATAAATGAACGGGATTTGCAGGGATCGTCCAGAAAACCTATATAGGGATGGTGGTGTCCATTGTATTTTCATATGAAAAATTATAATGAAAAATAATTTATTTAATTTCATATGATATGGGGAATATACTTACTAAGCGCCGGCAATGTCTGTAATTTTATATGAATATATATATATTTCTTAATATATATGAATAATTTTGAAGTGATTGTATAGTATTTTGTATTAAAATACGAAATAAATTAATGTTAAGAGGCAGCTCAATTATAAATACCCGATTCACAGAAAGCGTGGCATGAGAAAACCTATATAGGTCTTGGTGGTGTCGTGCGTTGTATATTTCATATGAAAAATTTATAATGAAAAAAATTTATTTAATTTCATATGATATGGGAATATACTTACTAAGCCGGCAATGTCTGTAATTTTATATGAATATATATATATTTCTTAATATATATGAATAATTTTGAAGTGATTGTATAGTATTTTGTATTAAAATACGAAAAGAAATTACTGTTAAGAGGCACTCTCAAGTATAAATACCCGATTTGCAGAAAGCGTGGCAGAAAACCTATATGGGAGTGGTGGTGTCGTGCGTTGTATATTTCATATGAAAAATTTATAATGAAAAAAAGAATTTATTTAATTTCATATGATGGGGAAATATACTTACTAAGCCGGCAATGTCTGTAATTTTATATGAATATATATATATTTCTTAATATATATGAATAATTTTGAAGTGATTGTATAGTATTTTGTATTAAAATACGAAAAGAAATTACTGTTAAGAGGCACTCTCAAGTATAAATACCCGATTTGCAGAAAGCGTGGCAAAACCTATATAGGGAGTGGTGGTGTCGTGCGTTGTATATTTCATATGAAAAATTTATAATGAAAAAAAATTTATTTAATTTCATATGATATGGGGGAATATACTTACTAAGCCGGCAATGTCAATTTTATATGAATATATATATATTTCTTAATATATATGAATAATTTTATATAGTATTTTGTATTAAAATACGAAAAGAAATTACTGTTAAGAGGACTCTCAATATAAATACCCGATTTGCAGAAAGCGTGTGGAAAACGTATATAGCTTGGTGGTGTCGTGCGTTGTATATTTTTATGAAAAATTTATAATCGAAAAAATTTATTTAATTTCATATGATATGGGGAATATACTTACTAAGCCGGCAATGTCTGTAATTTTATATGAATATATATATATTTCTTAATATATATGAATTTAATTTTGAAGTGATTGTATAGTATTTTGTATTAAAATACGGTTGGAAATTACTGTTAAGAGGCACTCTCAATATAAATACCCGATTTGCAGAAAGCGTGGCAGAAAACCTATATTATTGGTGGTGTCGTGCGTTTATATTTCATATGAAAATTTATAATGAAAAAATTTATTTAATTTCATATGATATGGGAATATACTTACTAAGCCGGCAATGTCTGTAATTTTATATGAATATATATATATTTCTTAATATATATGAATAATTTTGAAGTGATTGTATAGTATTTTTTGTATTAAAATACGAAAAGAAATTACTGTTAAGAGGCACTCTCAAGTATAAATACCCGATTTGCAGAAAGCGTGGCAGAAAACCTATATAGGAGTGGTGGTGTCGTGCGTTGTATATTTCATATGAAAAATTTATATGAAAAAAAAGAATTTATTTAATTTCATATGATATGGGGAATATACTTACTAAGCCGGCAATGTCTGTAATTTTATATGAATATATATATATTTCTTAATATATATGAATAATTTTGAAGTGATTGTATAGTATTTTGTATTAAAATACGAAAAGAAATTACTGTTAAGAGGCACTCTCAAGTATAAATACCCGATTTGCAGAAAGCGTGGCAGAAAACCTATATAGGGAGTGGTGGTGTCGTGCGTTGTATATTTCATATGAAAAATTTATAATGAAAAAAAATTTATTTAATTTCATATGATATGGGGAATATACTTACTAAGCCGGCAATGTCTGTAATTTTATATGAATATATATATATTTCTTAATATATATGAATAATTTTGAAGTGATTGTATAGTATTTTGTATTAAAATACGAAAAGAAATTACTGTTAAGAGGCACTCTCAAGTATAAATAAATACCCGATTTGCAGAAAGCGTGGCAGAAAACCTATATAGGGAGTGGTGGTGTCGTGCGTTGTATATTTCATATGAAAAATTTATAATGAAAAAAATTTATTTAATTTCATATGATATGGGGAATATACTTACTAAGCCGGCAATGTCTGTAATTTTATATGAATATATATATATTTCTTAATATATATGAATAATTTTGAAGTGATTGTATAGTATTTTGTATTAAAATACGAAAAGAAATTACTGTTAAGAGGCACTCTCAAGTATAAAACCCGATTTGCAGAAAGCGTGGCAGAAAACCTATATAGGGAGTGGTGGTGTCGTGCGTTGTATATTTCATATGAAAAATTTATAATGAAAAAAATTTATTTAATTTCATATGATATGGGGAATATACTTACTAAGCCGGCAATGTCTGTAATTTTATATGAATATATATATATTTCTTAATATATATGAATAATTTTGAAGTGATTGTATAGTATTTTGTATTAAAATACGAAAAGAAATTACTGTTAAGAGGCACTCTCAAGTATAAATACCCGATTTGCAGAAAGCGTGGCAGAAAACCTATATAGGAGTGGTGGTGTCGTCGTTGTATATTTCATATGAAAAATTTATAATGAAAAAAATTTATTTAATTTCATATGATATGGGAATATACTTACTAAGCCGGCAATGTCTGTAATTTTATATGAATATATATATATTTCTTAATATATATGAATAATTTTGAAGTGATTGTATAGTATTTTGTATTAAAATACGAAAAGAAATTACTGTTAAGAGGCACTCTCAAGTATAAATACCCGATTTGCAGAAAGCGTGGCAGAAAACCTATATAGGGAGTGGTGGTGTCGTGCGTTGTATATTTCATATGAAAAATTTATAATGAAAAAAAAAGAATTTATTTAATTTCATATGATATGGGGAATATACTTACTAAGCCGGCAATGTCTGTAATTTTATATGAATATATATATATTTTTAATATATATGAATAATTTTGAAGTGATTGTATAGTATTTTGTATTAAAATACGAAAAGAAATTACTGTTAAGAGGCACTCTCAAGTATAAATACCCGATTTGCAGAAAGCGTGGCAGAAAACCTATATAGGGAGTGGTGGTGTCGTGCGTTGTATATTTCATATGAAAAATTTATAATGAAAAAAAAAATTTATTTAATTTCATATGATATGGGGAATATACTTACTAAGCCGGCAATGTCTGTAATTTTATATGAATATATATATATTTCTTAATATATATGAATAATTTTGAAGTGATTGTATAGTATTTTGTATTAAAATACGAAAAGAAATTACTGTTAAGAGGCACTCTCAAGTATAAATACCCGATTTGCAGAAAGCGTGGCAGAAAACCTATATAGGAGTGGTGGTGTCGTGCGTTGTATATTTCATATGAAAAATTTATAATGAAAAAGAATTTATTTAATTTCATATGATATGGGGAATATACTTACTAAGCCGGCAATGTCTGTAATTTTATATGAATATATATATATTTCTTAATATATATGAATAATTTTGAAGTGATTGTATAGTATTTTGTATTAAAATACGAAAAGAAATTACTGTTAAGAGGCACTCTCAAGTATAAAAATACCCGATTTGCAGAAAGCGTGGCAGAAAACCTATATAGGGAGTGGTGGTGTCGTGCGTTGTATATTTCATATGAAAAATTTATAATGAAAAAGAATTTATTTAATTTCATATGATATGGGGAATATACTTACTAAGCCGGCAATGTCTGTAATTTTATATGAATATATATATATTTCTTAATATATATGAATAATTTTGAAGTGATTGTATAGTATTTTGTATTAAAATACGAAAAGAAATTACTGTTAAGAGGCACTCTCAAGTATAAATAAACCCGATTTGCAGAAAGCGTGGCAGAAAACCTATATAGGGAGTGGTGGTGTCGTGCGTTGTATATTTCATATGAAAAATTTATAATGAAAAAAATTTATTTAATTTCATATGATATGGGGAATATACTTACTAAGCCGGCAATGTCTGTAATTTTATATGAATATATATATATTTCTTAATATATATGAATAATTTTGAAGTGATTGTATAGTATTTTGTATTAAAATACGAAAAGAAATTACTGTTAAGAGGCACTCTCAAGTATAAATACCCGATTTGCAGAAAGCGTGGCAGAAAACCTATATAGGAGTGGTGGTGTCGTGCGTTGTATATTTCATATGAAAAATTTATAAATGAAAAAAAAATTTATTTAATTTCATATGATATGGGGAATATACTTACTAAGCCGGCAATGTCTGTAATTTTATATGAATATATATATATTTCTTAATATATATGAATAATTTTGAAGTGATTGTATAGTATTTTGTATTAAAATACGAAAAGAAATTACTGTTAAGAGGCACTCTCAAGTATAAATACCCGATTTGCAGAAAGCGTGGCAGAAAACCTATATAGGGAGTGGTGGTGTCGTGCGTTGTATATTTCATATGAAAAATTTAATGAAAAAAAAATTTATTTAATTTCATATGATATGGGGAATATACTTACTAAGCCGGCAATGTCTGTAATTTTATATGAATATATATATATTTCTTAATATATATGAATAATTTTGAAGTGATTGTATAGTATTTTGTATTAAAATACGAAAAGAAATTACTGTTAAGAGGCACTCTCAAGTATAAATACCCGATTTGCAGAAAGCGTGGCAGAAAACCTATATAGGGAGTGGTGGTGTCGTGCGTTGTATATTTCATATGAAAAATTTATAAAAAAAAAATTTATTTAATTTCATATGATATGGGGAATATACTTACTAAGCCGGCAATGTCTGTAATTTTATATGAATATATATATATTTCTTAATATATATGAATAATTTTGAAGTGATTTTATAGTATTTTGTATTAAAATACGAAAAGAAATTACTGTTAAGAGGCACTCTCAAGTATAAATACCCGATTTGCAGAAAGCGTGGCAGAAAACCTATATAGGAGTGGTGGTGGTGTCGTGCGTTGTATATTTCATATGAAAAATTTATAATGAAAAAAAATTTATTTAATTTCATATGATATGGGGAATATACTTACTAAGCCGGCAATGTCTGTAATTTTATATGAATATATATATATTTCTTAATATATATGAATAATTTTGAAGTGATTTTATAGTATTTTGTATTAAAATACGAAAAGAAATTACTGTTAAGAGGCACTCTCAAGTATAAATACCCGATTTGCAGAAAGCGTGGCAGAAAACCTATATAGGGAGTGGTGGTGTCGTGCGTTGTATATTTCATATGAAAAATTTATAATGAAAAAAAAATTTATTTAATTTCATATGATATGGGGAATATACTTACTAAGCCGGCAATGTCTGTAATTTTATATGAATATATATATATTTCTTAATATATATGAATAATTTTGAAGTGATTGTATAGTATTTTGTATTAAAATACGAAAAGAAATTACTGTTAAGAGGCACTCTCAAGTATAAATACCCGATTTGCAGAAAGCGTGGCAGAAAACCTATATAGGGAGTGGTGGTGTCGTGCGTTGTATATTTCATATGAAAAATTTATAATGAAAAAAAAAAAATTTATTTAATTTCATATGATATGGGGAATATACTTACTAAGCCGGCAATGTCTGTAATTTTATATGAATATATATATATTTCTTAATATATATGAATAATTTTGAAGTGATTGTATAGTATTTTGTATTAAAATACGAAAAGAAATTACTGTTAAGAGGCACTCTCAAGTATAAATACCCGATTTGCAGAAAGCGTGGCAGAAAACCTATATAGGAGTGGTGGTGTCGTGCGTTGTATATTTCATATGAAAAATTTATAATGAAAAAAAATTTATTTAATTTCATATGATATGGGGAATATACTTACTAAGCCGGCAATGTCTGTAATTTTATATGAATATATATATATTTCTTAATATATATGAATAATTTTGAAGTGATTGTATAGTATTTTGTATTAAAATACGAAAAGAAATTACTGTTAAGAGGCACTCTCAAGTATAAATACCCGATTTGCAGAAAGCGTGGCAGAAAACCTATATAGGGAGTGGTGGTGTCGTGCGTTGTATATTTCATATGAAAATTTTTATAATGAAAAAGAATTTATTTAATTTCATATGATATGGGGAATATACTTACTAAGCCGGCAATGTCTGTAATTTTATATGAATATATATATATTTCTTAATATATATGAATAATTTTGAAGTGATTGTATAGTATTTTGTATTAAAATACGAAAAGAAATTACTGTTAAGAGGCACTCTCAAGTATAAATACCCGATTTGCAGAAAGCGTGGCAGAAAACCTATATAGGGAGTGGTGGTGTCGTGCGTTGTATATTTCATATGAAAAATTTATAATGAAAAAGAATTTATTTAATTTCATATGATATGGGGAATATACTTACTAAGCCGGCAATGTCTGTAATTTTATATGAATATATATATATTTCTTAATATATATGAATAATTTTGAAGTGATTGTATAGTATTTTGTATTAAAATACGAAAAGAAATTACTGTTAAGAGGCACTCTCAAGTATAAATACCCGATTTGCAGAAAGCGTGGCAGAAAACCTATATAGGGAGTGGTGGTGTCGTGCGTTGTATATTTCATATGAAAAATTTATAATGAAAAAGAATTTATTTAATTTCATATGATATGGGGAATATACTTACTAAGCCGGCAATGTCTGTAATTTTATATGAATATATATATATTTCTTAATATATATGAATAATTTTGAAGTGATTGTATAGTATTTTGTATTAAAATACGAAAAGAAATTACTGTTAAGAGGCACTCTCAAGTATAAATACCCGATTTGCAGAAAGCGTGGCAGAAAACCTATATAGGGAGTGGTGGTGTCGTATACATGATGGATATTTGATGTCCATCGGTATTTTATAAATTTGGTACATTTAATTTATATGATATTTTTATATGTTACTAAGCCGGCAATGTCTGTAATTTTAATGAATATATATATTTGTTTTCAAATTGAATCTTTTGAAAAGATAATATAGTGAAACTAAAATACGAAAAGATATATACTATTTAGTATATATATCCATTTCGCAGAAAGCGTGGCAGAATTATTATCGTGAAATTTTGGAAATGGTCTTATATGATTAAAAATTGTATGAAAACCATTTTATTTAATTTCATATGCATATGGGCATATAATCAAAGCGATTTATATGTCAATGCATTTATTATGAAAATATATTAAATCCATTATATATGAACTATTTTGTTTGGTTTTATTTAATTATTTATGATAATATCAAAAAAACCCCATTCGAAATTGGATAAATTTTAAATTTGTTGTCAAAATACATAGTTTAAAACACAATTTATATTGGTTTAAGCCTATATACATATGAAAATTTATTAAGAAAAAAAAAAATTTATTTTTTTGAACGATAAAAAAAATATATACTAGAGAAAAATGGCGAATGTAATTTTATATGAAAATATATACAATCGTTTAACAAATTCTGATAAACTTTTGAAAAAAATTATATTTTTATTTTTTTAAAATTCGAAAAAAGTATTATTGAGTTGTCAAATATTTACATATGTGTGCGTATGCGCACGCGTGGCAGAAAAACTATATTATTCTGGTTGATCCTGCCAGTAGTTATAAATTTGTCTGAAAAAAGATTAAGCCATGCATGTCTAATACACACGAATTAAAAGTGAAACCGCAAAAGGCTCATTATATCAGTTATGGTTCCTTAGATCGTTAACAGTTACTTGGATAACTGTGGTAATTCTAGAGCTAATACATGCAATTAAAACACGGACCTTATGGGACGTGTGCTTTTATTAGGCTAAAACCAAGCGATCGCAAGATCGTTACATTGGTTGAACTCTAGATAACATGCAGATCGTATGGTCTTGTACCGACGACAGATCTTTCAAATGTCTGCCCTATCAATTTTTGATGGTAGTAAAGGACTACCATGGTTTCAACGGGTAACGGGGAATCAGGGTTCGATTCCGGCCGGCAATGCCTGAGAATTTTATATGAATATATATAGGAAGGCAGCATATATATAAATTACCCACTCCCAGCTGTATAGTATTAGTGACGAAAAATACGAAAATACAGGACTCATATCCGAGGCCCTGTAATTGGAATAAGTACACTTTAAATCCTTTAACAAGGACCAATTGGAGGGCAAGTCTGGTGCCAGCAGCCGCGGTAATTCCAGCTCCAATAGCGTATATTAAAGTTGTTGCGGTTAAAACGTTCGTAGTTGAACTTTGCTTCATACGGGTATATACTTTACTAAACTTACAATTGTAGTTAGTACTATAATTTATATGAATAAGCGTATTACCGGTGGAGTTCTTATATATAATTAAGTTTTGTATTTTTTTATATATTATTTCCTATTAAAAAACCTGCATTAGTGCTCTTCATCGAGTATAAATTGTGGGCCGGTACAATTACTTTGAACAAATTATATGCTTAAAGCAGGCTTCGTGCGTTGAATATTCTGTGCATGGGATAATGAAATAAGACCTCTGTTTGCTTTCATTGGTTTTCAGATCAAGATAATAATGATTAATAGAAGCAGTGGGGGGGTAATTTTATTATGAATATAGGTGAAATTTCTTGGACCGTATAAGAATAATTAAAGAAAGCATTTGCCAAAGATGTTTTCATTAATCAAGAACGAAAGTTAGAGGTTCGAAGGCGATCAGATACCGCCCTAGTTCTAACCATAAACGATGCCAGCTAGCAATTGGGTGTAGCTACTTTTATGGCTCTCTCAGTCGCTTCCCGGGAAACCAAAGCTTTTGGGCTATTTCATAAGTATGGTTTTATGCAAAGCTGAATTTATTTAAAGGAATTGACGGAAGGGCACCATACTTGGAGCCTGCGGCTGTAATTTGATATGAAACACGGGAAAACTTACCAGGTCCGAAATAATTTTAAGACAGATTGATAGCTATTTTCTATTAAAATCTATGGGTGGTGGTGCATGGCCGTTCTTAGTTCGTGGAGTGATTTGTCTGGTTAATTCCGATAACGAACGAGACTCAAATATATTAAATAGATATCTTCAGGATTAAAAATTTATAGCTTATATAGCCTTTATTCATGGTGGCAGTAAAATGTTTATTGTGTTTGAATGTGTTTATATAAGTGGAGCAATACCTGTTGGTTTGTATGATTATAAGGACACTAGCTTCTTAAATGGACAAATAATTTTCTAGCAATAATGAGATTGAGCAATAAAAGGTCTGTGATGCCCTTAGATGTCCTGGGCTGCACGCGCTCTACAATGAAATATCAACGTGTATTTCCAGAAGACCGAGAGGTCCGGGTAAACCGCTGGTGTTTCATGCTTGGGATTTTGAACTGAAACTGTTCACATGAATGAAAAAAGTAAGTGTGAGTCATTAACTCGCATTGATTACGTCCCTGAATATTTGTACACACCGCCCGTCGCTACTACCGATTGAATATATTTATGAGGTCTCCGGACGTGATCACTTTGACGCCTTGCGTGTTATTTTGTTTCGCAAAAGTTGACCGAACTTGATTATTTAGAGGAAGTAAAAGTCGTAAAAGGTTTCCGTAGGTGAACCTGCGGAAGGATCATTATTGTATGTTTCTACCGTTAACAAAAAAATATATATATTGCCAATTTACCAAACAAAATATTTTTTATAAAATCATAATTGTAAAATAAAATATATCCAGTTGTATATATTATATGTATATATTAATTATATTGCCAATATACTCATTTAGTAGTGGCTATACATATGAAATTGTGTTCTATGTGTGTAGCAATTAATATATAAATACATATTGATGATATATTACAATATATTGATTTATAAAATCTGTGTGCATATGTACCATAGTATGCACGCGTTGCGAATATGTATTGTCCATCATCATAGCTATGGGCATACATTGGTTAATGCAACAAAAATTTACAATGTTGTACCTGATTTCAGGTTAATACTTTTATATAAATTGATAATTATCAAACAAGCCAAAATACATATTATATTATTTAATAACTATAATGGTAATATATCGTTTATATAAAACTAAGACATTTCTGCAACATTCTTTTAGGATAAAAATAAAATTTATTGAAGGAATTGATATATGCCAGTAAAATGGTGTATTTTTAATTTCTTTCAATAAAAACATATCTGACAAAAAATGAATAAACCAATTTTAATCACTCTAAGCGGTGGATCACTCGGCTCATGGGTCGATGAAGAACGCAGCAAACTGTGCGTCATCGTGTGAACTGCAGGACACATGAACATCGACATTTTGAACGCATATCGCAGTCCATGCTGTTTTGTACTTTAATTAATTTTATAGTGCTGCTTGGACTACATATGGTTGAGGGTTGTAAGACTATGCTAAATAAGTTGTTTAAAAATTTTACGAAATTTTTAAGCATATTTATATTATTGGATATATAATATATATATATTCATAATATTGATATTAAATGGAAACGCATTATCTCTCATTGTTATATATATATATTTGTGTGAGAAGAACGAAAAAAAATATTTTTTTTTTTGTTTTTGAATCAAATAATACTGAGAAATGTCTAGCATAAAAAAATAATTAAAATTTTTCATCTAGAATTGCCTCTTATTAATGTTTCGAAAGGAAATTTTTGTTGTAAATATAAAAATAAATATTTTATATTCTTCGTTGATATTCGTTATAAAATACGAATATTATAATGACTTCATTATGAGAACGCTCTATATATATAATAATAATATAGTGTTATTATCATTATAAATTTTAATATATGTATATACAACCTCAACTCATATGGGACTACCCCCTGAATTTAAGCATATTAATTAGGGGAGGAAAAGAAACTAACCAGGATTTTCTTAGTAGCGGCGAGCGAAAAGAAATCAGTTCAGCACTAAGTCACTTTGTCTATATGGCAAATGTGAGATGCAGTGTATGGAGCGTCAATATTCTAGTATGAGAAATTAACGATTTAAGTCCTTCTTAAATGAGGCCATTTACCCATAGAGGGTGCCAGGCCCGTATAACGTTAATGATTACTAGATGATGTTTCCAAAGAGTCGTGTTGCTTGATAGTGCAGCACTAAGTGGGTGGTAAACTCCATCTAAAACTAAATATAACCATGAGACCGATAGTAAACAAGTACCGTGAGGGAAAGTTGAAAAGAACTCTGAATAGAGAGTTAAACAGTACGTGAAACTGCTTAGAGGTTAAGCCCGATGAACCTGAATATCCGTTATGGAAAATTCATCATTAAATTAAAGTTGTAATATTTTAACAATATTATAATAATAGTGTGCATTTTTTCCATATAAGGACATTGTAATCTATTAGCATATAACAAATTTATCATAAAATATGACTTATAGTTTATTCAAATTATTATGCTTGCATTTTAACATAGAATAAATGTCATTAATTTGATAAAGTGTTGATAAATTAAAATTAATACAGTGCGTTAATTTTTTCGAAATTATATAATGGCATAATTATCATTGATTTTTGTGTTTATTATATGCATTTGTATGATTAACAATGCGAAAGATTCAGGATACCTTCGGGACCCGTCTTGAAACACGGACCAAGGAGTCTAACATATGTGCAAGTTATTGGGAGATAAACCTAATAGCGTAATTAACTTGACTAATAATGGGATTAGTTTTTAACTATTTATAGATAATTAACACAATCCCGGGGCGTTCTATATAGTTATGTATAATAATATTTATATTATTTATGCCTCTAACTGGAACGTACCTTGAGCATATATGCTGTGACCCGAAAGATGGTGAACTATATTTTGATCAGGTTGAAGTCAGGGGAAACCCTGATGGAAGACCGAAACAGTTCTGACGTGCAAATCGATTGTCAGAATTGAGTATAGGGGCGAAAGACCAATCGAACCATCTAGTAGCTGGTTCCTTCCGAAGTTTCCCTCAGGATAGCTGGTGCATTTTAATGTTATATAAAAATAATCTTATCTGGTAAAGCGAATGATTAGAGGCCTTAGGGTCGAAACGATCTTAACCTATTCTCAAATTTTAAATGGGTAAGAACCTTAACTTTCTTGATATGAAGTTTAAGGTTATGATATAATGTGCCCAGTGGGCCACTTTTGGTAAGCAGAACTGGCGCTGTGGGATGAACCAAACGTAATGTTACGGTGCCCAAATTAACAACTCATGCAGAAACCATGAAAGGCGTTGGTTGCTTAAAACAGCAGGACGGTGATCATGGAAGTCGAAATCCGCGCTAAGGAGTGTGTAACAACTCACCTGCCGAAGCAACTAGCCCTTAAAATGGATATATATAAGTTGTATATATATACATTACCGCTAAAGTAGATGATTTATATTATTTTGTGATATAAATTTTGAAACTTTAGTGAGTAGGAAGGTACAATGGTATGCGTAGAAGTGTTTGGCGTAAGCCTGCATGGAGCTGCCATTGGCACAGATCTTGGTGGTAGTAGCAAATAATCGAATGAGAATTTGGAGGACTGAAGTGGAGAAGGGTTTCGTGTGAACAGTGGTTGATCACGAGTTAGTCGGTCCTAAGTTCAATGAAAGCCGAAAATTTTCAAGTAAAAAATCAGTGAGTAATATTGTCAAATCTTTTATGATTTTTTTAAATACTTGAATAATTTTGAACGAAAGGGAATACGGTTCCAATTCCGTAACCTGTTGAGTATCCGTTTGTTATTAAATATGGGCCTCGTGCTCATCCTGGCAACAGGAACGACCATAAAAAGCCGTCGAGAGATATCGGAAGAGTTTTCTTTTCTGTTTTATAGCCGTACTACCATGGAAGTCTTTCGCAGAGAGATATGGTAGATGGGCTAGAAGAGCATGACATATACTGTTGTGTCGATATTTTCTCCTCGGACCTTGAAAATTTATGGTGGGGACACGCAAACTTCTCAACAGGCCGTACCAATATCCGCAGCTGGTCTCCAAGGTGAAGAGTCTCTAGTCGATAGAATAATGTAGGTAAGGGAAGTCGGCAAATTAGATCCGTAACTTCGGGATAAGGATTGGCTCTGAAGATTGAGATAGTCGGGCTTGATTGGGAAACAATAACATGGTTTATGTGCTCGTTCTGGGTAAATAGAGTTTCTATCATTTATGGTAGTTACTTGTTCCCCGGATAGTTTAGTTACGTAGCCAATTGTGGAAATTTTCTTGCTAAAATTTTTAAGAATACTAATTGGGTTAAACCAGTTAGTTCTTATTAATTATAACGATTATCAATTAACAATCAATTCAGAACTGGCACGGACTTGGGGAATCCGACTGTCTAATTAAAACAAAGCATTGTGATGGCCCTAGCGGGTGTTGACACAATGTGATTTCTGCCCAGTTTCTGAATGTCAAAGTGAAGAAATTCATTTAAGCGCGGGTCAACGGCGGGAGTAACTATGACTCTCTTAAGGTAGCCAAATGCCTCGTCATCTAATTAGTGACGCGCATGAATGGATTAACGATTCCTACTGTATATGAATATTTAGTGATTGAAACCATTTTGTATTAAAAGGGAACGGGCTTGGAATGGGAGAATCGTGGTTAAATACCCAAAGCGGATTTGCCAAGAACCTCGCCCCTCACCCCCAGGTTTTGAGCTTGACTCTAATCTGGCAGTGTAAGGAGACATAAGAGGTGTAGCATAAGTGGGAGATATTAGATTTCGGTTTGGTATCGACAATGAAATACCACTACTCTTATTGTTTTCCTTACTTACTTGATTAAATGGAACGTGTATCATTTCTAGCCATTATACGGATATATTTATTATATCTTATGGTATTGGGTTTTGATGCAAGCTTCTTGATCAAAGTATCACGAGTTTGTTATATAATCGCAAACAAATTCTTTAATGAGAAGATGCATTTATGTATTTTCAATTTGAAAATTTGGTATAACTCCAATTACTCAGGTATGATCCAATTCAAGGACATTGCCAGGTAGGGAGTTTGACTGGGGCGGTACATCTCTCAAATAATAACGGAGGTGTATATATAAGGCCAGCTCAGTGCGGACAGAAACCACACATAGAGCAAAAGGGCAAATGCTGACTTGATCTCGGTGTTCAGTACACACAGGGACAAGAAAAAGCTCGGCCTATCGATCCTTTTGGTTTAAAGAGTTTTTAACAAGAGGTGTCAGAAAAGTTACCATAGGGATAACTGGCTTGTGGCGGCCAAGCGTTCATAGCGAAACGTCGCTTTTTGATCCTTCGATGTCGGCTCTTCCTATCATTGTGAAGCAAAATTCACCAAGCGTTGGATTGTTCACCCATGCAAGGGAACGTGAGCTGGGTTTAGACCGTCGTGAGACAGGTTAGTTTTACCCTACTAATGACAAAACGTTGTTGCGACAGCATTCCTGCGTAGTACGAGAGGAACCGCAGGTACGGACCAATGGCACAATACTTGTTCGAGCGAACAGTGGTATGACGCTACGTCCGTTGGATTATGCCTGAACGCCTCTAAGGTCGTATCCGTGCTGGACTGCAATGATAAATAAGGGGCAATTTGCATTGTATGGCTTCTAAACCATTAAAAGTTTATAATTTATTTTATGAACGACAATGGATGTGATGCCAATGTAATTTGTAACATAGTAAATTGGGAGGATCATCGATCACCTGATGCCGCGCTAGTTGCATATAAAAACATTATTTAATACAATGACAAAGCCTAGAATCAATTGTAAACGACTTTGTAACAGGCAAGGTGTTGTAAGTGGTTGAGCAGCTGCCATACTGCGATCCACTGAAGCTTATCCTTTGCTTGATGATTCGATATATATAATTTATTCTTTATATATAAAAAGTATTTTTTATATATTTATATAAATATATATCTATACATGGTAATAATAATATATATATATATAAAAAGAATATATTTTATATAAATATGGATAAATTTATTTATCCTATATATATTAAATTACGTTTGCTTGAATATTATGATATAACATTATAAATGTGTTAAACTTATATAAATATGAAATATGATACTTGTAAAAAAATTTTATTATAATATAATATAATATTATACATGAACACACAAAACATTGATATATATGCATATGCAAAAAAATGTATATATAAAATATTTTTAAAATCAATATACACTTGGGGATATGAATGAAAATAACTTGGAGTGAGATCTCATCGTATGTGGAACTTTGAAGTATTTCTAATATAGAGACTTTTCATTTATAAATATAAATGCAAGAATTGAATATATGGTATATAAAATGACAATATATTATGGATATGGGGAATATTTCCCATATAATACAAATTATAAAAACTGAGCATGATTTGATTATGAATACAGAAAATATAAATATATATATTTTATATACATGAAAAAAATTTATTTACATTCGTGATAATGATATAATGAATGAAAATAATAAATGACTTGATAAGCCGGCAATATATATTATATATAATAATATATATATTTTATATAAAATATAAAAATATTCAGTATATAGAGACAGAGACTTTTGATTTATATGTATAAATAAGAATTGAACGATTTTTGATATTAAATAAAAATTGAGGAGTTGTTGATATATAAAATATCAATATTATATTTTATATGGATATGGGGAATGTTTCTCATATATAATATAACATTATAACATGAGCATGAATGATTGGATTATAAATACAGAAAATATAAAAATTTATATAATATAAATAGATATAATATATATATATGTATGTGAATATAAAGAAAAAATACGAACTGATATGATATTTTTCATAAAATGGGTGGAATAATATCGCTAACTATCAATTAATGTCAATAAATATTTTATATTTATCAGAAAGCGTGTTTAAAAACCAACATATATATGGAGTGGGTGGTGTTGTGCGTAATTATATGTCATATGAAAAATTTTTATAATGAAAAAGAATTAATTTAATTTCATATGATATGGAGAATATACTTACTAAGCCGGCAATGTCTGTAATTTTATATGAATATATATATATTTCTTAATATATATGAATAATTTTGAAGTGATTTTATAGGATTTTGTATTAAAATACGAAAAGAAATTACTGTTAAGAGGCACTTTCAAGTATAAATACCCGATTTTACAGAAAGCGTGGCAGAAAACCTATATAGGGTGGTGGTGGTGTCGTGCGTTGTATATTTCATATGAAAAATTTATAATGAAAAAAAAATTTATTTAATTTCATATGATATGGGGAATATACTTACTAAGCCGGCAATGTCTGTAATTTTATATGAATATATATATATTTCTTAATATATATGAATAATTTTGAAGTGATTGTATAGTATTTTGTATTAAAATACGAAAAGAAATTACTGTTAAGAGGCACTCTCAAGTATAAATACCCGATTTGCAGAAAGCGTGGCAGAAAACCTATATAGGGAGTGGTGGTGTCGTGCGTGGTATATTTCATATGAAAAATTTATAATGAAAAAAATTTTATTTAATTTCATATGAATGGGGAATATACTTACTAAGCCGGCAATGTCTGTAATATGAATATATATATATTTCTTAATATATATGAATAATTTTATTGTATAGTATTTTGTATTAAAATACGGGAATATACTGTTACTAAGCCGATTTGCAGAAATGAAAACCCTATATAGGGAGTGGTGGTGTCGTGCGTTGTATATTTCATATTTTATAATGAATATATATGGGGAATACTTACTAAGCCGGCAATGTCTGTAATTTTATATGAATATATATATATTTTTAATATATATGAATAATTTTGAAGTGATTGTATAGTATTTTGTATTAAAATACGAAAAGAAATTACTGTTAAGAGGCACTCTCAAGTATAAATACCCGATTTGCAGAAAGCGTGGCAGAAAACCTATATAGGGAGTGGTGGTGTCGTGCGTTGTATATTTCATATGAAAAATTTATAATGAAAAAAAATTTATTTAATTTCATATGATATGGGGAATATACTTACTAAGCCGGCAATGTCTGTAATTTTATATGAATATATATATATTTCTTAATATATATGAATAATTTTGAAGTGATTGTATAGTATTTTGTATTAAAATACGAAAAGAAATTACTGTTAAGAGGCACTCTCAAGTATAAATACCCGATTTGCAGAAAGCGTGGCAGAAAACCTATATAGGGAGTGGTGGTGTCGTGCGTTGTATATTTCATATGAAAAATTTATAATGAAAAAAAGAATTTATTTAATTTCATATGATATGGGGAATATACTTACTAAGCCGGCAATGTCTGTAATTTTATATGAATATATATATATTTCTTAATATATATGAATAATTTTGAAGTGATTGTATAGTATTTTGTATTAAAATACGAAAAGAAATT
>VHIG01000027.1:0-10000 GCA_008121275.1 Drosophila lowei | reverse complement strand
TGTTTATTTTGACAGTTATAGTGGTAATCAACTAAATTTAGTAGGTCAAAAATTAATTTTAAACGATGCTTTCTCAGATCGTTTCTTCATTGAAGATGACATTTTTTTAATGAATTTGATAGCAATTCAACGATTTGAAAAATTTAAAATTTATTGAACTAAATAAGTGGATTATAGTTTTCAATTAATTCATTTACTTTATTCTGTAACACTAAAAAGTCGTCATGATCAAAAACTTCCTGCTATCCATGAACAAATGGTACCTAGTTCAAAACTACCCATTTTATTCCGTTTTGGAACTAACTCTGAAAGCATTAATTTTAGTATACTTAAGTCCATTGAACCAAGCCCTCATCGTCAATGAATTAATTGATTTGTTAACATATCTGAGAATGTCAATTATCTGTTTATACCAGGAAATTAGTAATCTGAATTGTTCTGCGTATGAGACATCAGTGTAAACAGAGCGTCTGTCGTCTTTGAGCAATAGATAGTCACTATGCGGATAGTCAATTACTTTGTCACAAAGTCGTCAATATAACAAAAGTCAGACCGATATTCGCAGCCATTTTCTGGAAAAATGGAAAACATTTCCTTAATATTTAATGTTATCTTTATGTAAATTCTGTTTCAAATTGATTATAATTTTATTCGGTCGATTTTGTTAACTACCTGTTTTGGAAATAAAGACAAAGTTTATTTCTCGAATTTCTAAATAAACTACTTCTCCAGAAAATATTCTTTTTTTAAATCTTGGCAAATGTACCTTAATACATTTTGAAGCTTCCTTAAGTAATAATGGAATTCCTGTCATCATTTTGTTATACAATATGTCATATGGCATTTGATTACGTTGAATGTATCGTCAGATTAAAATGTGCAGCTCAATTATTATTTCTGAGTAATCTACGAAAAATTTAGTTCATCCTTGAATCACGAACCACGAAATTTCTGTTAGTGTGGAATGTAGGAATTTGGACCTGACCATTTGACCCCCGTTGTCTGGGATCGGCATAATAAATAGTTAAGTTAAGCACCTTTGTATAAATGGATCTAAATTGGGCTGAAATAAAACTTGGTTCGTTGTCAGTCATTAATGATGTTGCTAACGGAAAGTGTTGCATTATTTTACCTTATTTTCAATGTTTAATTTACTTTGGATTTCCTTGACCCCAAATATTTGGAATAACAAATCAATACAAGTTATGAATGTTAGGTTTTGGGCATAGTACAGAATGGCCGGTCAAACCTTCTTTTGTTGGAAAGAGCTTCCCAAATTGGACAAGTACAGGATGGATGTGATATTTGTTTTGTTACAGCCTCGGAAGACAATTTTTTATATACCTTTTAGTTTTTGTGTAGGTTTGGCCAATAATACAAATTTAGTTATTTGTTTGTAGTCGGGATCGTCTAATCCTCTATGGGCTCTGAAAATTATTCAGATTCTATAATTATAGCTTTAACTTCACGGTTTACCACATCTGGACCCATCCTTTCTCGTGAAGAGAAATTTATTTATGTAATGCAACCGAAAGCTTATTCTGGACAAAACAAAGTCTTTATATTCATAATTTTTCTGTGGAAAATTAGGCTGAATAAATTCTTTAGGCAAATGAATATTAGCAAATTGTCAACCGTATCAAATTCAATAATATGCCGAATTTTCATAAACGGTAACGTAACTCGTGAACTGTCATATCTTCATCCAAAGTGGATAATAGTAGCTGCGGTTTAAATTGGTTCAAAAGGCTTAAGCCATCTTCAAATGACGATCAAAACTACTCTGCTGAATGTTGAGTATTTATATCTGACCCATTCTGCCTGGTCGATAGCACTATCTGTCGTATGGTTTATCTGTTAGAGAAGAATAAAGGGAATGTCCAGCTAAGGTTGGAACATTTAAAATGACGAAGCCTGGTTAAATAAATGATTTTCGGTTTAAAACTTTCAATATAAAGAAGGTGACCATCGTTTCATTTCTATAAAGCACGAAATTTTGCGACATTGCGAAAAGATAAAGGTCGTGATCTGTATGTATTTCAATTCCACGATCAAGAATAAATAATTTCAAAACATTTTTAATGCCCATCAATAGCTAATAATTCCTTTTTATTAGTAGCATATAATTGCTATGTTACCAAAGAAAATAGATGTTTCAGGAAAAAAAACGAATTATAGTAGATTCCCATCTTGTAAACAAGACTGCAACCAAGGCTATATCTGATGCATCTGTGGTTAACTAGACAAATTTCAGTTTTTGTAATCTGATTTGTACTAATTCAATATGGAAATTAAACTGTCAATTTAAAATTGAATGCTTCTACTGCTGGTTCATCTAGCTGTATTAAAGTGTTTTTGGATTCTCTACGTGAAACTTTCCCAGGTGCATGAACAATTAGATATTTAGATTTAATGGTTTCAAAATTGTGGCATAATTACGGACGAATTTTCTGTAATACTATGTTAATCCTAAGAAGAACGTAGCTCTTGATATTTTCGAATTGATATTTTTGTATTGTAGAAATTTTGTCTGGATCTGTTTTAAACTTCAAATGGAAACAATGTATTCTGAAGAAATTTGATTTCTAATTCGATGAATTTAACTTCTCTAACGGAAATTTTCATATTAGCGTTTTGCAAAATCTGTAAATTATATGAATAAGACCTTTATAGTGTTGTTCTATAAAATTTTTGAAAATATTATAATATCGATTTTATAGACGTGACATGTTTTCCCTAATTAGCAAAAAGTATGTGTCCATTCAAATTGGAAAATTCGGGAGCGTTCGTCAGACCCATAGGCATTCTCAGAAATTCATATTTCGTTATTTATAAAAAGTTGATGTTTTTCAATATCTGATTCCTCATTAAAATCTGATAGAAATTGACTCTAAGTCAATGGCGAGAAAACTTTGTTCTTACCTAAACAAGGATTACTGAAGGATTTGCATTCGGGTATCTGTGTTGTATTGTGTTTTCATTAAGTTTCTTAAGTAGAATTACTAATCTATGTTTAGGAGTTCAATCCTCATTCAGCAATTTCTTTGGAACTACTAGCCATAGTTTGGGAAATATGGGTATTTCAGATCTACCTGTTTGGGAGAACATGAAACATTTGACTTATTTCGTTGGTAACGTTAAATCGTTAACCGAAGGAACCAATGGATACTGTTTGCCATATACCGGTCTATCATGTTAAAGTGTTAATTTGACTTCAATATCCGTTCTGAACGGTACCTGGAAATCTATTTTGGCATGATCTTCTTCTATGATGCTATCATCTTCAAGAGGTAAAAATTAACTTCTTTGTACTGGGTTAGGTGTTATACAATTTAATTTTTTCGATTCAGAATTTGTATAAGTTTGTATGTCGGATATTTCTACGATTATATTCCGCGTTCAGGCGCATCCCAAACTGTTAAATTGTTCATTGTCGGATAATTAAACGACGGCGTGTTCAGGATTTTTAATCCCAAACTATTTTCCTTTTGTTGTCGGATAATTCAACGACGGCGTGTTCAGGATATTTGATCCCAAACTATTTAGCTTTATTGATATAATAATTCTACGTCGGCGTGCTCAGGTTTACCTGATCCCAAGCTGTATTAAATTTCCTTCTACCTTTACTGAATCACTTAGAGTTTCCCACCTTCTTCAGGGCGTTTTTTTTATTATAAATTCCTTCAATGGAAGGATGATTTTTCCTTCTAGCAGGTAAACTTGTTTAAAGAATGAACCTCGTCAAGGAACAAATTTCTTCATTATCTTTATATGTTAGACTTCACCCAGGTATCAATAAAGACTCCTATTTGGTTTAAAGGTTAAATCCTATTAGTAAATCCCCTCGATTCCATCTATTTCGTAAAACACTTGTTTTTTCATCAAAAAATAGTTACATTATGTGCAATTATCGAAAACCCATTTCGTAACACCAAATAAATTGGTAATTTTTTTTTATTTTCGTAAATTCCCATCGAAATATAAAACAAGTGGCTCCCGTATCTATCATGGATTTTATTTCTTTGTTTAGTTTTCAATCTATTGTTTTTTAAGTAGGGCAGACCTGTATATTCTAAATTAAAAATGGTCTTTTCAATGTTAAAAGTCCCGCACTGGCTTTATTAGAAACCGAGTTGTCATAAAAGTTTTAACGAATTGGTTTTCGTTTTTTGAGCTAAATTTGCAAAGATTGCCTTTCTGTACTACGTTTGCATTAAATGGTTGATGCTTGGTTATAAAAATCGATTATTTCTCTGATAAAAACCAGTTTATTATTTAGAACGCGATAAATATCAACTATTGTTATTATTACAAGCGAGGATTGATTGCTGTTCTGGACAAAATTGATTCGTCTACATCCATTGGTTCTGGGGCCTTATTTGGTTGTCGGTTACCTAAGAAAAAGGGTTGTCCCCATGACATGTTATCTTTTGGAACGCCGGACTACCGAATGGTGAATTGTCTGTCTGAATGGTTGACGTTGGTTTAATCTTAACGAATATGGTTATGCAATCGATTTTGGGGCTACTGAATTGGCTGCAAAGAGGGCACCATTATTCGCAAAAAACAACTTGTACCTTTGCCAAAGCCAGGAGAAATTCGGCAAATCTGGGGACGAAAAGGACTTTAAAAGAAAAAAATGGGGAGGAAAGGCCCCATATAAAAATGCGTAAGGCATTCTCTAATTCTGAAAATTCTTTTAAACTTCACTGTACTTTCCATGGGTCATTATGGTCTTATTTATTAACAAGGTCATCTTTTTGTTAACCTCATGATTCTATTATTACAGGTTTTACTTGTCGTTCAACGTCTTAGTCTCCTGTTCTATTATATATATTGGTCTCTTGTCAATGTAAACAAAGTCAAGTCAAAACAGTATGGCATTAAAATTTAAAACTGTCCCGTGGTTGGTCAATGCGTCATGTGCTGGTCCTGTTATTTTGTTTCTTAAAATTGTCAAGGCAATGTAATAGGCAACCCAATTTCTTATATAGCTTCACTGCAGTTTCTGCAGCTTCCCTCCATCGTGAACGTAACGGCATAAAAATCCACCATTGAAAAATTGAGGTGATTCTAAACTTTTAAAGTGGTGTCATCTATAAATATCTATTTCATCTATTTTTTCTGCCTGATAAAGTCGAAACCTGATCAAACTTAGTTTCTATTTGTTGTTTCAAATTTAATATTTGCTCCTGTAATTCAAGCGAAATTCTGGCTATCAATTGTTTGACCAGATCTAAGTGAGATCGGTCCTTGATAATGAATTTAGAATTTTAGTTTTTCGAACTCCAAATTTAGTTGATCCATTTTACTATTATGATTATATTTTTTGGTTTTTATTTTTTGGATGGCCCGTTTTGAACCCAAAATTATTTACTTAGCACTAGTACTTTCGAAACTAACATCGATAGGGTCGTCCTTCTGAAGTCTTCCTTCTTGGTTTGGTTGACAAAACTTCGAACGGGTCTAACTTCGTATAATTCTTTCCAACATCCCACGTCCTTCTAGGGTCTTCCTTCTTTGGTTTAAAATGGTAGTTTTATCCAGATGGACAATTTGTTTTTTGTTTTGTTTAAAGATTTTCTTTTTATATTTTGTATGTGTCTTGATTAGTTTTTTATTTTCCCGCACCCTAAAATCCGGTTTGTTTAAATTTTTTATTATCTCAATTTTTTTGTCAAATATCAACAAAATCCGCGTTTTTCTTATTGAAGGATTTATTGCATTAAAATTGTCCTTCGGGTTTCATAGAACCTAATATTTTGTTCATTCGGTGCTTACCATAAAACGTCGCCCCAAGATGGGCTAAAATTAAATAACTGCGGTAGCGGATTGCATTTTAAAAATTTTTATTTAACTCTAGGTTCACAGATATAGACTTAAGTTGAGGGTTAATATCGGACAAAGGGTTTGCGCGATCTTAATTGTTAGTTCGACTTTTCGGTTTCGCTTCTGGATCAATACTGACTTCAACTTTTTTGATCGTATCAAAAATCCCAAACGGGAATAGTTTTTCTATAAACATCCCGATTGATTTCGCCATCCCGAATATTGGATTTCGTCATCCAAAGATTGAGAACTGTAATTTGCTCAAAATGCAGAATCTGCAGAAAGCCGGGTTGATTTTTATCAGAAGCCAAAAGGTGTGGGCAAAGATTGTTTTTCCACTTACGCGAGTGTAAAAAGATTTGGGATTGTGGCGTGGGAGCCCAAATTGAGATTGTGTATCTTAAAAATCAATGAGGCGGAGGCTAAAGATTGAGCTTGTGGTGGGAGCCAAAGATTGTCCATTGTTTATATCTTGAAGAAAAACAATTAGGCGGAGGCCCAAGATTAAAATTCCAACACCCCAAGATTGAAATTTTTTTCGTCTTAGATTCCCAAAGATTGTTTACAACTCGTATAAGAGCTCAATAGAATTAAACAAACACCCTTTATACCGTGCGAATATGTATTGTCCATCATCATAGCTATGGGCATACATTGGTTAATGCAACAGCCTAAAAAGTACAATGTTGACCTCATTTCAGGTTAATACTTTTATATAAATTGATAATTATCAAACAAGCCAAAATACATATTATATTATTTAATAACTATATGGTAATGTATCGTTTATATAAACCCTAAGACATTTCGCAACACCGATTTTAGGATAAAACGGAAAATTTATTGAAGGAATTGATATATGCCAAAAAATGGTGTATTTTTAATTTCTTTCAATAAAAACATATCTGACAAATAAATGAATAAACCAATTTTAATCCTCTAAGCGGTGGATCACTCGGCTCATGGACTTCGATGAAGAACGCAACAAACTGTGCGTCATCGTGTGAACTGCAGGACACATGAACATCGACATTTTGAACGCCGTTCGCAGTCCATGCTGTTTTGTACTTTTTAATTTTATAGTGCTGCTTGGACTACATATGGTTGAGGGTAAATAAGACTATGCTAAATAAGTTGTTTAAAAATTTTACGAAATTTTTTAATATTGTATATTATTGGATATTTAATATATATATATATTCATAATATTGATATTAAATGGAAACGCATTATCTCTCATTGTTGTATATATTTGTGTGAGAAGAACGAAGAAAAATATTTTTTTTTTTTGTCCTTTTTGAATCAAATAATACTGAGGAATGTCTAGCATAAAAATAATTAAAATTTTTCATCTAGAATTGCCTCTTATTAATGTTTCGAAAGGATGGTTTTTGTTGTAAATATAAAAATAAATATTTTATATTCTTCGTTGATATTCGTTATAAAATACGAATATTATAATGACTTCATTATGAGAACGCTCTATATATAATAATATAGTGTAATTATCATTATAAATTTTAATATATGTATATACAACCTCAACTCATATGGGACTACCCCTGAATTTAAGCATATTAATTAGGGGAGGAAAAGAAACTAACCAGGATTTTCTTAGTAGCGGCGAGCGAAAAGAAATCAGTTCAGCACTAAGTCACTTTGTCTATATGGCAAATGTGAGATGCAGTGTATGGAGCGTCAATATTCTAGTATGAGAAATTAACGATTTAAGTCCTTCTTAAATGAGGCCATTTACCCATAGAGGGTGCCAGGCCCGTATAACGTTAATGATTACTAGATGATGTTTCCAAAGAGTCGTGTTGCTTGATAGTGCAGCACTAAGTGGGTGGTAAACTCCATCTAAAACTAAATATAACCATGAGACCGATAGTAAACAAGTACCGTGAGGGAAAGTTGAAAAGAACTCTGAATAGAGAGTTAAACAGTACGTGAAACTGCTTAGAGGTTAAGCCCGATGAACCTGAATATCCGTTATGGAAAATTCATCATTAAAGTTGTAATATTTTAACAATATTATAATAATAGTGTGCATTTTTTCCATATAAGGACATTGTAATCTATTAGCATATAACAAATTTATCATAAAATATGACTTATAGTTTATTCAAATTATTATGCTTGCATTTTAACATAGAATAAATGTCATTAATTTGATAAAGTGTTGATAAATTAAAATTAATACAGTGCGTTAATTTTTCGAAATTATATAATGGCATAATTATCATTGATTTTTGTGTTTATTATATGCATTTGTATGATTAACAATGCGAAAGATTCAGGATACCTTCGGGACCCGTCTTGAAACACGGACCAAGGAGTCTAACATATGTGCAAGTTATTGGGAGATAAACCTAATAGCGTAATTAACTTGACTAATAATGGGATTAGTTTTTTAACTATTTATAGATAATTAACACAATCCCGGGGCGTTCTATATAGTTATGTATAATAATATTTATATTATTTATGCCTCTAACTGGAACGTACCTTGAGCATATATGCTGTGACCCGAAAGATGGTGAACTATACTTGATCAGGTTGAAGTCAGGGGAAACCCTGATGGAAGACCGAAACAGTTCTGACGTGCAAATCGATTGTCAGAATTGAGTATAGGGGCGAAAGACCAATCGAACCATCTAGTAGCTGGTTCCTTCCGAAGTTTCCCTCAGGATAGCTGGTGCATTTTAATGTTATATAAAATAATCTTATCTGGTAAAGCGAATGATTAGAGGCCTTAGGGTCGAAACGATCTTAACCTATTCTCAAACTTTAAATGGGTAAGAACCTTAACTTTCTTGATATGAAGTTTAAGGTTATGATATAATGTGCCCAGTGGGCCACTTTTGGTAAGCAGAACTGGCGCTGTGGGATGAACCAAACGTAATGTTACGGTGCCCAAATTAACAACTCATGCAGAAACCATGAAAGGCGTTGGTTGCTTAAAACAGCAGGACGGTGATCATGGAAGTCGAAATCCGCTAAGGAGTGTGTAACAACTCACCTGCCGAAGCAACTAGCCCTTAAAATGGATGGCGCTTAAGTTGTATACCTATACATTACCGCTAAAGTAGATGATTTATATTACTTGTGATATAAATTTTGAAACTTTAGTGAGTAGGAAGGTACAATGGTATGCGTAGAAGTGTTTGGCGTAAGCCTGCATGGAGCTGCCATTGGCACAGATCTTGGTGGTAGTAGCAAATAATCGAATGAGACCTTGGAGGACTGAAGTGGAGAAGGGTTTCGTGTGAACAGTGGTTGATCACGAGTTAGTCGGTCCTAAGTTCAAGGCGAAAGCCGAAAATTTTCAAGTAAAAAATCAGTGAGTAATATTGTCAAATCTTTTATGATTTTTAAATACTTGAATAATTTTGAACGAAAGGGAATACGGTTCCAATTCCGTA
Source organism: Drosophila lowei (assembly GCA_008121275.1). Lineage (NCBI taxonomy): Eukaryota > Metazoa > Arthropoda > Insecta > Diptera > Drosophilidae > Drosophila > Drosophila lowei. The sequence goes on along the minus strand of VHIG01000027.1, from coordinate 746 downwards.
ACCTGTTGAGTATCCGTTTGTTATTAAATATGGGCCTCGTGCTCATCCTGGCAACAGGAACGACCATAAAGAAGCCGTCGAGAGATATCGGAAGAGTTTTCTTTTCTGTTTTATAGCCGTACTACCATGGAAGTCTTTCGCAGAGAGATATGGTAGATGGGCTAGAAGAGCATGACATATACTGTTGTGTCGATATTTTCTCCTCGGACCTTGAAAATTTATGGTGGGGACACGCAAACTTCTCAACAGGCCGTACCAATATCCGCAGCTGGTCTCCAAGGTGAAGAGTATCTAGTCGATAGAATAATGTAGGTAAGGGAAGTCGGCAAATTAGATCCGTAACTTCGGGATAAGGATTGGCTCTGAAGATTGAGATAGTCGGGCTTGATTGGGAAACAATAACATGGTTTATGTGCTCGTTCTGGGTAAATAGAGTTTCTATCATTTATGGTAGTTACTTGTTCCCCGGATAGTTTAGTTACGTAGCCAATTGTGGAACTTTCTTGCTAAAATTTTTAAGAATACTAATTGGGTTAAACCAGTTAGTTCTTATTAATTATAACGATTATCAATTAACAATCAATTCAGAACTGGCACGGACTTGGGGAATCCGACTGTCTAATTAAAACAAAGCATTGTGATGGCCCTAGCGGGTGTTGACACAATGTGATTTCTGCCCAGTGCTCTGAATGTCAAAGTGAAGAAATTCAAGTAAGCGCGGGTCAACGGCGGGAGTAACTATGACT
>VHIG01000026.1:0-67213 GCA_008121275.1 Drosophila lowei | reverse complement strand
CCCTATCGTATTGGTTAAAAAGAAAACAGGGATTTAAGGTTATGTATAGATTTTAGAAAACTTAACAAGACTTTGATTAAGGACAACTATCCCATACCCCTCATCGATGATTTGCTCGACAAACTAGCCAAAAAAATGATCTTTACGAATCTTGACCTCAAAAATGGTTACTTTCATGTGTTTGTTCATGAGGAATCGATTAAATATACATCGTTCGTGACACCTTTAGGACAATTCGAGTTCCTCAGAATGCCGCAGGGTCTGAAAACGGCATCAGCAGTGTTTCAAAGGTTCGTTAACAAGATATTCGATGATTTGATTAGAGATGATAAAGTTATTGTTTACATGGACGACATAATGGTTGCCAGCAGAAATACACAGGAACACTTAGAAACGCTAAAGGAAGTCTTCATTAGATTAGCGAAAAACAAGTTAGAATTGCGAATAGACAAATGTGAGTTCTTACAATCAAACATAAAATATCTTGGGTTTTTAATAAATGGGCAAGGTATAACAGCAGATGACAGAGGATTAGAAGCAATCAAAAACTTTCCAATCCCAGACAAAGTACAGGTTGTGCAAAGTTTTCTCGGCTTATGCTCCTACTTCAGGAGATTTATAAAAGATTTCTCAACTGTTGCCAAACCGCTTTGCGATCTTTTGAATAAGGATACCAAATTTCAATTTGGTGAAAACGAATTAAATTGCTTTACAATGCTGAAGAAAATGTTAATGCAGGCACCCATTTTATCAATTTATAATTATAAAGACGAGATAGAACTGCACTGTGATGCAATCGCTCTTGGCTTCGGGGCAGTGTTACTTCAAAAGAACGACGACGGAAAACTGCATCCAATTTTTTATTTTTCTAAGCGAACAACTGCAGCGGAATCAAAATATCACAGCTTTGAGCTGGAAACAATGGCGTTTATTTACGCATTGCGCTGTTGTCGCATATATTTATATGGAAAACGGTTCAAGATTGTGACTGATTGCAATTCCCTTTACGTTAACGCTCAACAAAATTGAACTCAACCCGCTTATTGCTAGATGGGCTTTAGAGCTGCAAAATTATGATTTTGAGCTGAGCCATAGAGAAGGCAGCAGAATGCAACATGTAGATGCGCTGAGTAGATGCACAAATATTCTTATAAAGTTATAAAAAATTAAGCAATAGTTAGAAAATGAACACAAGCTTTTCGAAATGAGAAACGGTGTAGTTTACAGGAAGAGTAATGACGGAAGATTATTATTCTATGTTCCAACAGAAATGGAAGACCACGTTTTATATAAATATCACAACGAAATAGGACACATAGGTGGAGACAAAATGACAAACATAATTAACAAAAGTTATTGGTTTCCAAACGTTAAAGAAAAATGTTCCGGTCACATTGAAAATTGTTTGAAGTGCGTTGCGTTTTCGCCTAAATCAGGAAAAGAAGGATATTTACACTCCATTCCAAAAGGAAATATGCCATTTGAGCTAATCCACATCGATCATTACGGTCCGGTTGACTCGGGTAGATCAAAAAAGCACATATTAGTAGTTGTTGATGCCTTTACAAAGTTCGTGCGTTTATATACAACAAGAACAACGAATACACGAGAGGTCATCGTTTCGTTAAAAGACTACTATAGAGCATACACCAACTGTATAATTTCAGATCGAGGGAGTTGCTTCACATCAAACGAATTCGACGAGTTCATGACAGAGACTGATATTAAACACATTAAAATCGCTACAGGATCGCCTCAAGCAACAGAGAGGAAAAATTGTAGACGAATTAAAAGAAAAACTAGAAGAGTTAAATAAAGTACAAGAAAACAAAGATCTAACAGAATTAAGAGATAATGCGGCGAAAAATATAGAGATAGCTCAAGCGTGCAACAAAAAGCAATATGACAAGGGCTTAAAGAAACCTAAGGAGTACAAGGAAGGAGACTATGTGATGGTTAAAAATTTTGATTGCACAGTGGGAGCATCTAAAAAATTAATCCCCAAAACAAAGGCCCCTATGTAATCGAAAAAGTTTTAAAAATGACAGGTTTTTGTTAAAAGATGTTTGGAGTATCAATAACATAAAACACTGGATAGGTAACAGAAATAAAAGCTAATATATATACATATAAGGAACAAATGTAATATATGCTAAGTATACGAATTGTAAGACACAATAGAATTTCCTTATCTTTAAGTGGATCAGGTGATCCAGCAGTCAGGATGGCCGAGTTGTGGTAGGATAACCCCTATCACTCAGTACGGCAGCCCCATTACAACCTATATCAGCCAATACGGCATCCCTAGCTTAGATTAAGAATCCATAAATGTACGGCCACCCCAGAAAAATACCGAAGATACGGGCACATGAAAAGTATGTAGATCGACGCTCGTTCATTCTAAATGGCGGATGAGTTAAGTAAAGACGTGTTCGGACAAGTAAATCGTCCATCCTATTTCACTCTCACACCTTTTGTTTGTTACTTATGTCTATGTCACTCATTTGTTTGTTAAAGCTTTGCGCTTGCTTGCCCTGCTAAACGCTCTCTGCAAGCTCGCTCTTCGCTATCTCCGCTTTGCGTCTGCCTACCGACGTCTGCCGAGCGAAGCTGCGCTTTGCGATCGGAGCGGCAATGTAAAGGGCAGGCAAGCCACACTTGCAATTTGGATGTCACGCATTAAAGTACATATCGTAATTTTATTTCTGCGCCGAGTTTTATTTAATTAGTATTTCATTATTATTAAACATTATCTCCACATAAAATTTGGTGACCTCGACGTGATACCTGAGTTGCAGTGTCAATTAATAATCGTTCGCGATCGACATTCGTTAGCCTTAGAAAATTTTCGGCATTTAAGCGCAATTCGGTGCTAAAACATACTTACATACACGCATTGCTGGCTATTAATTTCTCTGTCGCGACAATGCAGTGAACAAAGCGGAATCGGACAGCTCGCACAGCCGCACAGCAAAACGCAGCAGCTGTAATCCCATTGCTCGCGGTTCCCACGATTATACGTATACAGGATGCCTTTTTCGGTCGTGCTGAGTGACTCTTTAAAACCTCAACATGGCAGCACCTGAGCCTACCAATGTCGAGAACGCCGCAATACCGAGTGATGTAGATTTCTGCAAGCACAAGGCCGAGTCCATCGCGCGCGAACTAAAGGCCATGGATCGCTTTCTCACCAAGGAAGAGCTTGCCGAGTTAGATGAGGCAGAACTTCAAGCTCGCTTAGAGCAAATCGAGCGAATGAATGCGGATTTCGATGCCGCTCAAACGATCCTTGAAAGGCTGGATTTCCTGCAGTTAGCTCATGATGCCCGACTGGACTTTTCGAATGTTTATGTGAAGACTAGGTCCAGGCTGTCGCGAGAGTTGATGGCTGCTCGCACGGTTAATGTTGCCAATTCAACGGCTCGGCATACTCTCGAGGAGAATTCGTCGTTGTTCGCCAATAATAGTATAGACCGTTCTCGAATGCCCGAGTTGCAGCTTTCGCGATTCGGTGGGAACTACATGGATTGGCCAGAATTCCACTCAATGTTCTCGACAACGGTGCACAAAGACCATCTTATACCAATCATCGAAAAATTCCAATATCTTCGTGGATGTCTAGATGGTGCTGCGCTGGATACGATTCCTTGGAGCATTCTGAGGAAAATTACGACAAGGCGTTGAATTTACAAAAGTTGCGATTCGATAATAAACTGTTACATTTTCAGGCACACGTCAAGGCTATTTTCGGGCTGCAAGGGGTGGAGAAGGGCTCGGCTATCGGCTTGCGCGCGCTCACCGACAAAATCAATTCGCACTTGCGTGCACTTCAGACCTTGGCGACCCCTCAGGAGATTTCGGATGGGTTACTGATCTACATCATAGGCACGAAATTGGACCACAAGACCAAGGAGAAATGGGAGGAGAACCAGCCGACCTCAAGATTGCCTCAGTGGCCAGAACGTGTTGCTACCTACTGCCCTCGTCCATGTAACAGATCGTTATGGAGCACTTATCCCATGTCGGGCCATTTTGGATTCTGCATCACAGACAAACTTTGTAACATCTAGACTTGCTAATCAGTTGCAATTGGATCATCGTTCGTCTTATGTTAACATCTCCCCGGTATCGGAGATTCCATTCTAAATTCGAGCAAGTCTGTACATATAGTTGTACAATCCCAGGACGCAAGCAATCGAGCTTCCTTCGCTGCAATTGTCACTCAATTACGGAAATGCAGCCTAACTTCGACCTAGACGCAAAGGATTGGCCAATGCCGAATAATCTAAAACTAGCTGATCCTAATTTCTCCAAGCTCCAACGTATCGATCTGTTGATAGGTTCTGGTTTGTTCTTCGATTTAATGTGCGTCGGACAGATTCGACTATCAGACCAATTGCCAACATTGCAGGAGACAAAACTTGGTTGGATAGTGTCAGGAAGCATTGATAGCTCGGAGAATAAGCGTGCAGTTTTAGCCGCTTTTGAAAATTCCTCTTGCATCTCTATTGACGACTTTCGACCCACAACGCTGGAGTACCAAAACTTAGAGCAGCAATGCAGGAAGCAGCTGCTCGAGTGCCAGGTGCAAGTGGAAAAACTGCGATCGGAGAATCAGGAACTGCAGCGCGAACTTTTCGATATATTAAAACCTACATATCCACGCTAAATGAAGTTCAAATTTCAACATTTGAAATTTCTACATTGCTAAATTTCGTAAAGATGTAATCACGCTAAACGCTTGCTCATGCAATCCCAGCGTAGCCGCCAGCTCGCTCTTCGCTATCTCCGCTTTGCGTCTGCCTACCGACGTCTGCCGAGCGAAGCTGCGCTTAGCGATCTGAGCGGCAATGTAAAGAGGGCAGGCAAAGCCACACTTGCAATTTGGATGTCACGCATTAAAGTACATATCGTAATTTTATTTCTGCGCCGAGTTTTATTTAATTCGAAATAATTAGTCGGCCGATTGGGGATAAAATGATGACTGGATCATCAGGTAGTGCAGGGAGGAATCCCACAGTGCTCTCGCCGCTTCTTTTAATGTATACACAAAAAGACTACATCAGATCTGTTCGCAAATAATATGCTCGAGCGATTTGATTTTAGTGGACTGTATTTATTTTGTTCTTGTCCAGTTCGATGTCTATTTGGTACTGAAAATGCCGTCGCAGCGGCGAAAAGAATATGTGTGTATACAGATTTTTGGTCTCTTCCATTCTCTTCTTGCTCCCTTTTCCCGATTGCTTCGTCGCTTAGCGATGGACTTATTTCTAAATATGAGAAGTCAAGAATATCGTCTGCGTTCCTCAACATCCCGGCCCGCCCTGAAACACAGTTTCTGAACGGGGCAATACCGCAAATTTAGTAATTGGTCGGGTTAATTCTCCAGATGCGGTCTTGAGCTTGACTGCTCGATCCAGTTCGTCCTTTCCTGGATAGGCTTCTATAACTCGTGCAATGTGCCTTGAAGCCGGTGGGCTGTTGGACTCCTTAACAAGCACAACGTCCCCGATCGAGATGTTAGGGATTGACGTGGTCCACTTTGGACGCTGTTGCAGAGTGGTCTGGTACTCCTGATGCCATTGTTTCCAGAAACCTTGGTACATGGACTGGATACTCTGCCAGTACCCCATCGACCCACAGGAATGTGACCCAAGTCAACCTCCGGTATGGTGGTGAATGGTCGTCCAATTAAGAAGTGAGCCGGCGATAAATAGTTGACCTCAGTATCCGGTGTGTAGCATAGAGGACGTGAGTTGCGAAAGTAGGGTACGCATCTGCTCAAATGTAAGGGTTGAGGTTCCGACGACTCGTCGAAGGTGCAGTTTAACCGATCGAACTGCCGATTCCCATTTTCCACCCCAATGAGGTGAACCAGGCGGAATGAATACCCATTGGATGCCAGGGCATGAGTAACCAGGTCGGTGTGTTGCTGTGACGCCCGTAGGGTTTGCATTTCATCGAGTGAGCGTTTCGCGCCGATGAAATTTGTGCCGTTGTCACTGTTGATTTTGGCACACTTGCCACGTAGAGATATGAAGCGCCACAGTGCAGCCAGGAACGTTTCAGTGGTGAGATCCGTGGCAAGTTCCAAATGTATTGCCGATGTGTCCAGGCAAACGAATAGGCATATATAGCCCTTGCTTATACGTGGTTTGCGAACCTTGCCATCCTTGAGAAGGATTGGCCCATTGGTGTTGGTGTTGGTCGCAACCGGTGTTGACAAATGGCAGTGCTTGCGTGATACCACAGCCATTCGTTGCTGTGATGTATGCTGTCTTTGTCGAAAACAAGCCAAACATTCGTGGGTGATTTTGCGTACGAGGTTACGTGCGCCAAATATCCAGAACCTTTGCCGAACAATTACGAAGAGTGCAGAAACACCAGGGTGGAGGTTGACCCGGTGCTCGGGTTCCAAGATCAGTTTCGTGGTGCGATGAGTCTTGGCAGCAAAACTGGATGTTTCCGACCCTGATTAGATTGTCTTTGTCAATGATTGGTGACAGTTTCACAAGCTGCTATCGGCTCCGTAATGGCTTCTTGACAAGTAGCAATTGGTAGTCATCTTGAAAGCAGGTTTGCGCGTAACGCAAACACAGAATCCGTGCAGTCCTGATCTCATGAAATGTAAGAGATTGGGAGCTCCTGTCCCGAGATGGATGTTTTGTGCGTTGGATGAAGCGAAGAACATAGCCAATAGTGTGCACCAGTTTCTGCCAGGAGGAGACTCGGGCTATTAGTTCTTCCAGTAGATTATCCAATTTTGATTCGACCAATGTAGACAAACACTTGGTTTTGACTTCGTTTTGTATGCCATTTTCTGAAAGAGTTACGTAAAACTTTGAGTTGTTCAACTTTACCAAGAATTGATCGTTGTCACGTAGCCATGAAGGACCAGTCCACCACAGCCGAAAGTCGATGAGGTCGGCAGCCATGAGGCCCCTGGACGCACAGTAAGCTTGGTTTGTTTTGCAGTCCACATGACGCCAAGCATGGCATGGAATGGAATCCAGAATTTCCGAGGTTTGATTCCCAACAAACGTCTTCAGCTGGGCTGGTGCATATGATTGTCACGATAGAACAATTGTAGAGTCGCACCATGCAAATATAGTTGTATCTCTGTGTCGTAATCCAGCCTTAATTGATCGTATGAATTGGCTCAGAAGAAGTGCTCCGCAAAGCTCCAGGCGTGGCAAGGATTGCTGCTTGAGTGGAGCCACCCTTGTCTTTGCAGCCACTAAAGATATGGACACAGAGCTGTCGTCGTGTATTACTCTGCTGTAAACTACAGCAGCGTATGCCTTGATAGAAGCATCGGAGAATCCGTGCAATTTGATGTTGTCTGCGTCGTTGACAACCAAACGTGGTAGTTGAAACTGCTGCAATGTGTCGAGGTCAGCTCGCCACTTCAGCCAATTGTCCGCCAGTTTTGTTGGAAGTGGATCATCCCAATCCAGATTGAGTAGCCATAGTCGTTGAAAAAGAATCTTGAACTGAACCACGACGGGTGCCAAGAGTCCAAGTGGGTCGAATATCCGTGAAACATCGGACAAGACTTGTCTTTTTGTGCAGTTAGGATTTGCAGATAGACCCACATTGTATGTTAGCGTGTCCTTTCCAGGATGCCAGTAGAGTCCCAGAACCTTTACTGGTGACCATTGAGTTGGTTGTGTGGAGGCGTCGGTATCCTCTGTTATGCCTTTGGTATTGGATACCCATTTCCCGAGCTCTAGCTTGGCGCAGGACATTAGTTGTATAAGTTCGTTCCGGTTCCGTAGTAGCTCATCCTCACTGTTTGATCCAGTAAGAACATCGTCAACGTAGAAATCTTCCAGTAGGATTTTCGCAGCATTCGGAAATTCATGATGATGATCCAAAGCCAGTTGTTGCAACACCCGAACCGCTAGGAATGGCGCACATGAAGTTCCGTAGGTGACGGTACATAGTTCAAAGTGCATGATTGGATCGGTTGGATCTTCTCTCCAAACGATTCTCTGAAAATCTCGATGCTTATTGCAGACCCATATTTGGCGGAACATTTCCACAATATCCGCTGAGAATACGAATTTGTACAATCTGAAGCGCAGGCACACAGCAAATAGATCGCGTTGAATGCTGGGCCCTGTAAAGAGAGTGTCGTTCAAAGCCTTACCATTGGCGTCGCGGAATGACCCGTCGTGCCATTTTGGATTCTGCATCACAGACAAACTTTGTAACATCTAGACTTGCTAATCAGTTGCAATTGGAATATCATTCGTCTTATGTTAACATCTCCGGTATCGGAGATTCCATTCTTCCTTCGAGCAAGTCTGTACATATAGTTGTACAATCCCAGGACGCAAGCTATCGAGCTTCCTTCGCTGCAATTGTCACCAACTCAATTACGGAAATGCAGCCTAACTTCGACCTAGACGCAAAGGGTTGGCCAATGCCGAATAATCTAAAACTAGCTGATCCTAATTTCTCCAAGCTCCAACGTATCGATCTGTTGATAGGTTATGGTTTGTTCTTCGATTTAATATGCGTCGGACAGATTCGACTATCAGACCAATTGCCAACATTGCAGGAGACAAAACTTGGTTGGATAGTGTCAGGAAGCATTGATAGCTCGGAGAATAAGCGTGCAGTTTTAGCCGCTTTTGAAAATTCCTCTTGCATCTCTATTGACGACTTTCGACCCACAACGCTGGAGTACCAAAACTTAGAGCAGCAATGCAGGAAGCAGCTGCTCGAGTGCCAGGTGCAAGTGGAAAAACTGCGATCGGAGAATCAGGAACTGCAGCGCGAACTTTTCGATATATTAAAACCTACATATCCACGCTAAATGAAATTCAAATTTCAACATTTGAAATTTCTACATTGCTAAATTTCCTGCCATTCTATGCAATTACAGAGGTTCCCGATGATCAAGATGTAATCACGACAAGCCGCCTTCGTAAAGAAGCGCCGATTGCTGCATTCGACGATCATCCCAGCGTAGCCGCCAGCTGCGCCCAAGCAAGCATCTTCAAGAGGGCCGTTGGAAAAATAGCGGTTCTGCCCTCAGCCGCTTATTTTGTTTGTTACTTATGTCTATGTCACTCATTTGTTTGTTAAAGCTTTGCGCTTGCTTGCCCTGCTAAACGCTCTCTGCAAGCTCGCTCTTCGCTATCTCCGCTTTGCGTCTGCCTACCGACGTCTGCCGAGCGAAGCTGCGCTTAGCGATCGGAGCGGCAATGTAAAGGGCAGGCAAGCCACACTTGCAATTTGGATGTCACGCATTAAAGTACATATCGTAATTTTATTTCTGCACCGAGTTTTATTTAATTCGAAATAATTAGTCGGCCGATTGGGGATAAAATGATGACTGGATCATCAGGTAGTGCAGGGAGGAATCCCACAGTACTCTCGCCGCTTCTTTTTATGTATACACAAAAAGACTACATCAGATCTGTTCGCAAATAATATGCTCGAGCGATTTGATTTTAGTGGACTGTATTTATTTTGTTCTTGTCCAGTTCGATGTCTATTTGGTACTGAAAATGCTGTCGCAGCGGCGAAAAGAATATGTGTGTATACAGATTTTTGGTCTCTTCCATTCTCTTCTTGCTCCCTTTTCCCGATTGCTTCGTCGCTTAGCGATGGACTTATTTCTAAATATGAGAAGTCAAGAATATCGTCTGCGTTCCTCAACATCCCGGCCCGCCCTGAAACACAGTTTCTGAACGGGGCAATACCGCAAATTTAGTAATTGGTCGGGTTAATTCTCCAGATGCGGTCTTGAGCTTGACTGCTCGATCCAGTTCGTCCTTTCCTGGATAGGCTTCTATAACTCGTGCAATGTGCCTTGAAGCCGGTGGGCTGTTGGACTCCTTAACAAGCACAACGTCCCCGATCGAGATGTTAGGGATTGACGTGGTCCACTTTGGACGCTGTTGCAGAGTGGTCTGGTACTCCTGATGCCATTGTTTCCAGAAACCTTGGTACATGGACTGGATACTCTGCCAGTACCCCAATCGACCCACAGGAATGTGACCCAAGTCAACCTCCGGTATGGTGGTGAATGGTCGTCCAATTAAGAAGTAAGCCGGCGATAAATAGTTGACCTCAGTATCCGGTGTGTAGCATAGAGGACGTGAGTTGCGAAAGTAGGGTACGCATCTGCTCAAATGTAAGGGTTGAGGTTCCGACGACTCGTCGAAGGTGCAGTTTAACCGATCGAACTGCCGATTCCCATTTTCCACCCCAATGAGGTGAACCAGGCGGAATGAATACCCATTGGATGCCAGGGCATGAGTAACCAGGTCGGTGTGTTGCTGTGACGCCCGTAGGGTTTGCATTTCATCGAGTGAGCGTTTCGCGCCGATGAAATTTGTGCCGTTGTCACGTTTCAGTGGTGAGATCCGTGGCAAGTTCCAAATGTATTGCCGATGTGTCCAGGCAAACGAATAGGCATATATAGCCCTTGCTTATACGTGGTGTGCGAACCTTGCCATTGTTGTGTACCAGAGTTTAAATATATATATGTAAACAGATATATAGGCCCTCGATATCAGCAGATGACCATGACTGAACTTAAGGACGGCGTACAAATAGGGTTGGTCGTGTGCACTCTTGCTAGGCTCGGGTCTAGCTCGCCGGATGGTCGGGGTTCTTCCTCACCTAATTGTACTATCGTACTCCACTACATTTAAATAGTGCACTTTACGGGAAACTATAAGTGATTATACAAAAACAAAGTAAACTGAAATACTGATAGCGCCGACACGCCAAATAAAAAGCCCTACTGAACCATTTCTATTTAGAGAGAACCTAGGTGTTGATTGTCCCTCTCTTCTGTACCCACCCTACCATGACAATGCGTTCGAGTTCTTGCATTGTCCCTTGATCAATCCTTTACTAAGATTTACCACATTTTATAAGATCCTGGCACGGATACTTGACAGACCATTTTATGATTTTAAAGATTCATTTCAATTCAAAAAGATTCATATTTTAATATAATGTGAGACTTCAATTTCAATATTCATTACGTTGCAGTTGTAGAAACACAACAATTGACTTAGGTTCTAATTTGTGGGTAATATTTCCTTAATTCTAATTAGTATATAGGTTTAGTTATAAATTCATTATTTTAAAGCATGAAAACCATTAGGGTATAGATATATGTATATAAATAGAACGAGCAAATAAGAATCGAAATCGCAAACAAAAACTAGATCAGACTGGGGTGCATTTCACACACTGAGCAGACGGGTTTGAATCATTATACACTGTATGCATATCTACACTTTCAAGCCAATAGGCTCTTTTGACCAAACTACTTTTCGCTGTACATAATTACTCACTCCGGCGTTATTGTCTTACGCTGATCGTTGGGCCCAATGATGTCGTAGATGTTGACCGCAGCTGTTTAAAATATGGAAATCATAAATATATAATGCATACAATATAATTACGCTACAAACACCGTCGCATAGTCATCAGTCAGTTGTTTTGGTTTTCATAATACAGACAGAAATTTAATCGTTATGCTCTATCGCGAAAATTGAACCAAAAGGTAACAAACGAAAGACAATTTAGTGTGCATATGCACATATGTATGTAGGTATGTACGCGCGTAACATCAAAGAGGGGTGTTAATAAAGTTTCAGTTACATTACGTTAAATCTATGTGATAATGTCATTTTGTGTACCGGATTTGATCTATACCGATCTGATCGGAAAGGAAATGGTGGGGGTGTTGCTGTATACATAAACAAGAAACTCAAATCCAAATTAATATGCAAGCACCCTCCAGAAAGTGCAATAGAATACCTTTTTATAGAATTATCGGCCTCTAACAGTTCTCTTAAATTACTATTGGGCTGTCTGTACAGACCACACCGCAATACAATCTACCAACAAGTAATTGATGCAATTTCAGACCTATCTGTAAGCTATACTGACGTAATTATTATCGGGGATCTAAACAGCAATATACTGAAGGAACGACATATGGAGTCAGCGATGGCATCGTTAGGCTTGCATCTAGTCAATAATAGTAGACCAACACATTTCTCAAACACTGCAAGTACATTATTGGACCTTTGTTTTGTCAATGATAAAGAAAAAATCGTTCTTTATGATCAGTTATCTGTCCCAATATTTTCCAGACACGACCTACTTTTCCTGACTTATGATTTTAATTGTAAAAAGATTGACGACGACATATGGTACCGAAATTTTAAGAGCATTGACATTACCAAACTTAATGACGAATTCAATACATATGACTGGAATATAATATTTAACATGGATGATGTTAATTCTCAAGTAGAACAACTACGAGCTCACATAACATGTCTTTATGAAAAAATTCGTACCGCTGCGTAAATTAAAGATTGCACCAAAGAAAAATCCATGGTTCAATCAATGTATTGCACACAATATATCATTAAGGGACAAAGCATATAACAAATGGAAACGCTACAGAACGTCTGTTCAGTATCAAGAATTTAAAACTTTAAGGAAAAAAACCAACCTATTAATACTGACAGCTAAAAAGTCTTTTTATTCTGTAAGGTTTCAAAGTGCAATATTAACAAGAAGGACATGGAGGGAGCTCAAAGACTTGGGAATAGGGAAGAGGACAAATAACACCAAAATTGATGTAGACATAGACGAATTAAATAGAAAATTTGTGATAAACGGGGTACCTGAAGTAGCATATAATCATTATCTTGACAATATACCGAATAGTTCCTGTGATAATAACTTTAGCTTCATGTGTGCCAGTCAGTGTGATGTCCTTGAATCTGTGCTTAAAATTAAGTCAAATGCAATCGGACTGGATGAAATACATCCAAAATTTCTAAAAATCTTACTTCCGAAAATAATACCACATGTAACTTATATTTGCAATACTGTCTTAACAAAATCAATATTTCCAAGTACATGGAAACTTGCGAAAATAACCCCGGTCCCTAAAGGAAAAAATGAATATAGACCTATATCAATTCTATCGTTTTTGTCAAAAGTTCTTGAACAATTAATGTCACAACAAATTCGAACTTTCCTAGATAACAATGCACTACTAAGTGACAAACAGTCAGGTTACAGAAGACAAAGAAGCTGTACTACGGCAATAGCAAATATAACGGAAGACATTAGATTAACACAAGATGAAGGAAATGTGACGCTATTAGTACTACTTGACTTCAGTAAAGCATTTGACACGGTTAACCACGAAATCTTATTAAGTAAATTAGTTAACTTTTTCAATTTTAGTAAGGTAGCTATAAAGCTATTAAAATCGTATTTAACGGATAGAAGACAGGTAGTAGTAAGTGGAAGTAGAATTTCTTCAATGATGAGCACTACACGTGGTGTGCCTCAAGGTTCAGTTCTTGGGCCGCTTTTGTTCTCATTATATGTGAATGACCTGCCAGACGTCCTGTTAAATTGTAAAAGTCATATGTATGCGGATGACGTCCAAATGTATGTTAGTCGTCCATTGAGTAAAATTGATGAGTGTATAAGTGTGTGTAACAGTGATTTGTTCAATGTGAGTAGCTGGGCGAAGCGTAATGGTCTGGCACTTAATCCAGATAAATGTAAATGTGTAATTATATACAAGAAGCAATTAAATACGATGGCCTATCCAAAACTTGAAATCGAAGGAAAACAAATTAATTACGTAGATCATGTGGAAAACTTAGGATTAACATTTAACAATACGCTTTCTTGGAGTAACCAAGTAGTGAAAGCTACTGGTAGAACATATAGTCTACTAAGAAAACTCGCACCAACACAAAAATACCAACCAGATATACTCAAACTAATGATAGCTAAGACATATCTGACACCCACCTTATTCTATGGTATTGAAATATTTGGAAATTGTGACGCTGAATCTCAAAAAAACTAAAAGTAACATTTAACAACATTGCCCGCTACATATATAATAAGAGACGAACCGATCATATCTCAATCTTAGCAAGACAAATATTCAAAATGGATTTAAAGACATGGATAGGGTACAGAACAATTATTTTTCTACATCGAATAATCTATACCAGACAGCCGAGCTACTTATATGATAAATTAACCTTTGCTTCATCAAATAGAACGTTGAATCTGGTAACCATAAGGTACAAACTTGCCAATTCAGGAAAACAATTTTTAACAAATGCTATTCGGTTATGGAATGAGTTACCTTTCAATATTAAAAATATTAGTAGAGCAACGCAATTTAGGGAGAAATTAGAAAAACACTTGATAAACCCATAAAAAAAAAAAAAAAAAAATAAATAAATAAATAAAAAAAAAAAAAATAAAAATAAATAATAAAAAAAAAAAAAAAAAAAAAAAAAAAAAAAAAAAAAAATAATAATAATAATACAATACAAAATAATAATAAAAATACAAAAATTAGAATTAGTATTAGTATTAATAATACAAATATAAGTCATAATAATAAAAATATTAGTCATACTAAAAATGTTAGAATAAGAAAATCATTCTGCTTAAAAGCACACAACTATGTGAACTCCATGTGACTAGCGCGTTAACATAAAGTAGAAATACTGTCGCGTTAGGAATATACATATACAAATAAATAAATAAATAAAATAAATAAACTGCTGATGTTTTATGCGTTGGAACTTGATAATGAATTAAATGTAAATTGGACAAACTCGATCCTGTGCTGCTGCTTTGTAGACTCTTGACCGCCTGAAGTTGGTTAGAGGTCAACAGGTGCGATGTATATGGTTCCTGGCCGTACTGACGAATCTTCCGCCAAGCCTGTATTTAGTTATTTATGACTGAGCAGCACTAAATATTCTTGGCGATTAAGGCTGATCTGTTCCACTTGGATCTTTGGAGATTCCGAACTTGGTGGTAATATAAGGTCCAGAAAAGATGAATTATGGTTGGAGTTGGAGAAACCTCGACAACTGTTCGCCTAAGCCAGCTCCCAGGGTAGTCTTCTCGAGACTATACCGCGATGGGGCAGCTTAGGTACACCTCCCTGCAACATAGGTTATGTCAGCACGTGCACGGCACTAATATGAAAACATACCTCTTTTCCCAAATATATCTGCACTAAATTCTTGTCATTCACTGACCACTGAACTGTACGGCACTTGTAACTATATGCTTCCAGCATATATTTGTGGAAATATATGTATTTTCCGGACAGCACTATATATATGTGAGTGCAATATGTATGTTGCTCGCACTCGGAAATTATCACGTCTTTACAGATCGATCAACTTTCTTATATTGTTCAAAGCAGTAATAGACGATGGACTGAGTAGCCAGTGCAGCAGAGCTTTTGAGCTTTTACTAACTGTGCAATCGTATGATCCAGAACATTCGCAGCAGCATAAAACGATCGTCTAATGCACAGCATAGCTTAACTGTGCAATCGTACGATTGCCGTCTATGCTTCCCACTGTCCGTCGCTTGTATGTGTGCGTGGGCGTTCGGACTTAAGAGCGGCTAAAGCTTTGATCCAACCTTAAGAGCGGCTAAAGCTTGATCGTTCGAAATATCACTAGGGGTCTCACGAGAAGAAAGAAGATAACCAATTCCCTATATTTATGTGCTGGCTACTACACCACAGATAATTATACAAGACCTGCTCGACGATAATTATCTGAAGAACTTGATTAGGAGAGATTATTTCCTGATTTGAATGTCTTTCAGATGATACACGCCGAGATATTTCTTGTTCTCATCGACCAATTCGTAATAGTACGGACTTCGCCTTTTAATTACCTGAGCGGGAATGAACACAGGGGCTAGTTTAGAACTAAACTTTTTATAGCACTACTTTGTGTGAAATTTCTAGCAGATACCAAATCTCAATCTTTAATTGTGTATCACGGCAGCGTAAATTGTATCTATGCGAATTTTCTTCGTGTGCCTTATTGACATTCGCTTTAGCCTGTTGCCGGATAAGCTGCAAGGAATCTGGGTTCTCCATTCTAGTATCGTCGTTCAAAAGGTCTAGTTTACGCAAGAGTGCGTAATCCTTCCCATTCAACATCATGTTTTGACCAAATGCTAGAAAATATGGAGAATACCCTGTACTCCTATGTAAGGTAGATCTCAATGAACCACTAATGGCATTCAGGTTACAGTCCCAATTGGAATGTTCGTTACCTATATAAGCTCGTATCGCAGCTATCACGGATCTGTTCAGTCGCTCGCTGGCATTAGCTTGCGGTGAATAAATAGCTGTGCATTTATGTGTTATACCGAAGCTATTTAGAAATGCCTGAAAGTAGCTAGATTTAAATTGGGATCCATTGTCTGACAAGATGACTTCTGGCACCCCAAATGTATAAAGAGAGACCCTTCCAGATATTCACAGATCTTAGGGGCTGTAAATTTCTTCAGGGGACACAGAAAGTGGAACTTAGTATTGTGATCGACAACTATGAGCAATCCTATGTTTCCCTTTTTTCGTGCGTGGGTATGGTCCTAAGAGATCTATGTATAATTTCTGAAACGGCCTATCCGAAGTGAATGGTTTACCCATGGGAGGTCTAAGAATCATATTCGGATTCTTGGTCGTGCGACAAACGGTGCATTCAGATATGTACTTGCGCGTCTGGCTAACCATGCGAGGCCAGAATAAATATCTTTTAAGCTTCTCTATGGTTTTACTCATCCCACAATGTGCGGAGCTAGGGGCGTCATGAGCTTGATATAATACGTTCGTAATTAACCCTGACGGAACCCAAAGTTTCCATGATGCGTTCTCTTGAGACTCATCTCCCGAAGCGAATACTGTCCTTTTGAAAACTTGACCGTCTATCACTTTCAAGTCTGGGAACTTACTCTGATTCTGTTGAATACTTTCTATTAAACTCAGATACTCAGCTGATTTGAATTGATCTGAGTCTAGATCAACCATGGGGTTTATTTGCGTGAGCTCCTCTATAGCCGGTTCATCCTGACGCGATAGAGTGTCAGCGACAACATTCAGTGTCCCCTTTCTATGTAGGATATTAAATGTGAAACTACGCAATTTCATAGACCATCTGGCTAATCTACCCGATAAATCTTTTTGTTGCATTAACCATTTAAGTGCTGCGTGATCGGTTATGACTACGAAGTCCTGTTCCTCAATATAAGAGCGGACTTTTTGTATCCCTTTTATGACTGCTAAGCACTCTAGTTCGGTAACCGAATAATTACGTTGTGCCTTGGATAATTTTTCTGACATGTAAGCAATTGGCAATTCAACGCCGCCGCGTTCTTGCGCTAAAACACAGCCGATTCCGTAAGTGCTAGCATCACAGAGCAAAATAAAAGGTTTTGAGAAGTCAGGAGTTATCAAAATGGGTGATGCGGTTAAACAGGACTTTAAGGTCTCAAACGACTGTTGAGCATCCTCATTCCACTGTAAATCTTTTTTCTTCTTAAGCAACTCGGTTAGGGGAAAACTAACGGTAGCATAATTTTCAACGAAACGTCGGTACCAACCGGATAACCCCAAAAATCGACGCAGTTGCTTAACGGTAACTGGCACAGGGAACTTTGATATGGCCTTGATTTTGTCTGGATTTGTCTTTATCTGACCATTACCAATAATAAAACCCAAATACGTGATTTCTTTTATGCAAAAGTTTGATTTCCCTCTATGTTAATGGTTAGGTTTGCTTTGCGTAGACACAACGCTATCTCCTGTAACAACAGTAAATGCGACTCGAAATCCTCTGATAAAACAAGTAGATCATCTAAATATACAAACACACGTGTACGAAGATGAGCTGGAATAACTCGATCCATTAGTCTACAGAGAGTTTGAGCGGCATTGCAAAGACCAAATGGCATCATTTTATATTGATATAATGGTCGGTTAGGCACTGTAAATGCAGTATACTGTCGCGATTGTTCATCCAACGGGATTTGCCAAAATGCGTGTTTCATGTCTAATCCAGTGATGTAACGAGCGGGTGGTAATCGACTTAGAATACCATCAATATGTGGTAACGGATATGCATCCCGTCTTGTAACCTTGTTCACTTCTCTTGAATCGAGACACAGTCTATATTTTTCGCCTTTCTTTACCAAAACGCAATTACTGCTCCAGGGACTAGTCGACTCCTCTATAACATCGAGCGCGAGCATATTGTCCACCTCGGCAAACATCAATTTCTCTATGGCTGGTGATACCGGCCAATGTCGTTGCTTTACGGGAATAGCTGCTCCAACATCTATAGAGTGTGTGACTAAACTGGTACGGCCTAATCCTTCAGTAGCGAAAGATGGAAAACAACCTATCACTTTATCTAAGCGAATTCTCTCGTCTGCTGTCAATTTATGTAGGTTCGGTGGTTCTTCGACGTCATCCGTACCTCCAACATCTAATTCAGATACCTCTGCAGTGTGCGTGATTTTATCTAAAAGTCCAAATTTTTGCCAGAAGTCTATCCCCAAATAGACGTCTTGCTTGAGTTCAGGAATAAGAAACATTTCTAGGTCTGCCGTGCATCCACGGTAATTAATTTGTGTTACCAGCTTGCCTATAACCTTACTTTCCGTATCGTTAGCCGTTCTTATTGCTCCTGAACACCTTTTAACCTTGCAATGCGCCAACATTTCTTTCGCGGCTGAACCTCCAATACAACTGATTGTGGCCCCCGAATCCAACAAAGCTATGTAATCACTGCCCTCAATGGTGACATTGGTATACAGCCTGTTATCCGAACTAAGAAATATAGCTGAAACAAACTTGTTCTTATTCTTGCGAACCATCTTCCAAAATTGTCTTAAACGTTTAGTTGAACGTTTGGGCTTTCTTAGAAATTTAAAACTATCTATCTTATCAAAAATTTTCTTACGCGTTGTAATATAATTTGCTTCCCTTTCAGGTAAAGGAGTAAATGAAAAATGATATGCCGTAGGCAGGGTTTCCTCTACTGTTTGTGAGCTGATCTTAGGCTCCCTTAAACTTTGGTCGTTCGTTAAACTAGTAGGTGATTCTTGCAAACTTTTTTCTAAGGATGTGTCTGCTTGTTGTTGTTTAACACATCCTTCTGCCGGTTTCCCGGAGGGTTACATTTGGGACATACCGGTTTGTAAGTATCTTTGTTCCACACCCGTAGCAAAAGATCTTACGAGGACCTACACAATCGTCAAATTTATGACCTTTGTTGTCACAGTTCCAGCAAGTTGGAACTGACTGTGAAGTACGACGTTGTATTTGACACACTTCATTATGCTCGACCAAGTCATCGAATAGCTGCTCGCTATCGTCTGGACCTGACAATTCCGATACGTATGAGCGAAGAGTCCTTTGCTTGACCGATTTTATATCGTTATAAAACTGCTCGTGCTTACGTACCTCTCGTCGTAATAGCGATCTGTTGGCAATCTTTAAGTGAAGAAGCTCGTGGTGTAGAGTGGGCTTTGAATTTCTAATAAGTAGATTCACAACATCTTCTTCTGTAACCGAATTTTGAAGCCTATCCACGAGATCTTCGATAGCATATTGAAAGTCATCGAAGGATTCGTTTTCGCCCTGACGACGTTTCCTAATCTTTTCCCAGATATCATAGTCGGTTTCAACATCTTTATATCTTCGTCTAAACTCTATACAGAACGTATCCCAATTAAAGTTTGGATAAGGTCGATGGAATTTCCAGTACCAATCACTAGCTTTACCCGCGAATAAAAGATACAAGTGATCACAAAGCAATTGATAATTGTTATAAAGATTTTGTTGCGTTAGAGAACGTACTCGATAAATAAACTCATCCATCCTCATGCAAGTTTTTGAACCATCGAATTTAATGCGCCAATTCTGCATTATACTGGAAACTTTTGCTGGTGCTACGTGTGAGCTCGAATTACTTCGATTTGCACTCGCTCTTGAAAAATCTAAAGAACTTCTGCGTGACTATCTCGTGCTTGACCGATACCCACGTTATTTGTTTGGTTAATGTTATTGTCACCGGAAACATCGGGAGAGATATGTTCTGGTTGTGTCAACTGGAGTGAAGCTAATTGACTTTGAATCGAAGAATCAATTGTTTTGCTTAAAAATGAAGTTAGTTGTTCCATTAACTGAGCCTGTTGAATGCTTACAGCAGACTGGACGTAGTTAGCGATTTCCACTTGAGTGGTTATTGGAAGGGTGTGTTGTTGGTTTCAGTTTCTGTTAGTGAGCGATCTAACCTAGATCTTTGAGTTGATCTCGTATTCATACCCCTTCTAATAAACTTTTGCCCCTTTTAGGTCGATTAGACGTTCCGTCTATTGTGCTAAAGGATTCGTTAGCACTAGTTGGTCGTGTTCCTTCGGCGTTAAGCTCGGCTAACAACGTGTTGTTAGAGAATGTTAGTGCCAGAGCAGAACAATCTAATGAACAGGTGGGACATTTTGGGTTTGTCCTAATCTGTTCCAAAATACAAAGTTTATGGAATTTGTGTCTACACGGGGTGTTGGCTATTATCTCACTAGTTCCCAATACTTCGTTGCAAATTCCACAAAATGGTTCTGCTTCCTGCAAAGCAGTTGTTAAATCATCTGTACTTCGCCTTACAGCCATTGTATATCAGACAATCTTTAAGGAATTAAAAAAACTAATAAAAAAAATTATATAAGAAGGTATTAATTGTAATGATAATGTCTGTCTTTCCCACATGCCAGAATACTTACAAAATATTTATTTGGTTTCAGTAGGCTTTTCTATTTTCGTTAATATGGACTATTTATAATTTAATGACCTCGTGCACTGAATCATTGGACAACTATCGCGATTTGGCAATATAAAATTGTAAATCCGAATAACTCAAGATGCCTAAAGTGAAAAAGCAGGTTTGCTTTGGTCGATCAATCCAAAATAAACTGAATTGGAACCGCTAAATCCTAAAACAATTCCTGTTTATTCTGATCACTGTATGGTATTGCATAACTGTCTCTGATACTCACAATTCGATACTATAGATCTGTTTTGGTCAACCAATCCAAAATAAAATGAATTGCAGTTGCTAAATCCGAAAACCGAGTCAAAGTATAAATTTTGAAATCTTTAACCTTTGTGCAATATTTTGCAAAAGAAAATGTGTCGTTGAAATTTTGATGTATTACCGGTTGAGCTTGGAGAACCAAGGCAAGATTTGCTTGTCTTATTAAAATAAACGGCCTATATAGTAAGACACTATAAATCCAAACTTTAATATCGGCTCTGAATTGGTTTTAGATTCTAAGGCAAGTTGCCTGGCCCCACGTTGGGCGCCATAAATGTGTTGTGTACCAGAGTTTAAATATATATATGTAAACAGATATATAGGCCCTCGATATCAGCAGATGACCATGACTGAACTTAAGGACGGCGTACAAATAGGGTTGGTCGTGTGCACTCTTGCTAGGCTCGGGTCTAGCTCGCCGGATGGTCGGGGTTCTTCCTCACCTAATTGTACTATCGTACTCCACTACATTTAAATAGTGCACTTTACGGGAAACTATAAGTGATTATACAAAAACAAAGTAAACTGAAATACTGATAGCGCCGACACGCCAAATAAAAGCCCTACTGAACCATTTCTATTTAGAGAGAACCTAGGTGTTGATTGTCCCTCTCTTCTGTACCCACCCTACCATGACAATGCGTTCGAGTTCTTGCATTGTCCCTTGATCAATCCTTTACTAAGATTTACCACATTTTATAAGATCCTGGCACGGATACTTGACAGACCATTTTATGATTTTAAAGATTCATTTCAATTCAAAAAGATTCATATTTTAATATAATGTGAGACTTCAATTTCAATATTCATTACGTTGCAGTTGTAGAAACACAACAATTGACTTAGGTTCTAATTTGTGGGTAATATTTCCTTAATTCTAATTAGTTATAGGTTTAGTTATAAATTCATTATTTTAAAGCATGAAAACCATTAGGGTATAGATATATGTATATAAATAGAACGAGCAAATAAGAATCGAAATCGCAAACAAAAACTAGATCAGACTGGGGTGCATTTCACACACTGAGCAGACGGGTTTGAATCATTATACACTGTATGCATATCTACACTTTCAAGCCAATAGGCTCTTTTGACCAAACTACTTTTCGCTGTACATAATTACTCACTCCGGCGTTATTGTCTTACGCTGATCGTTGGGCCCAATGATGTCGTAGATGTTGACCGCAGCTGTTTAAAATATGGAAATCATAAATATATAATGCATACAATATAATTACGCTACAAACACCGTCGCATAGTCATCAGTCAGTTGTTTTGGTTTTCATAATACAGACAGAAATTTAATCGTTATGCTCTATCGCGAAAATTGAACCAAAAGGTAACAAACGAAAGACAATTTAGTGTGCATATGCACATATGTATGTAGGTATGTACGCGCGTAACATCAAAGAGGGGTGTTAATAAAGTTTCAGTTACATTACGTTAAACTGCTGATGTTTATGCGTTGGAACTTGATAATGAATTAAATGTAAATTGGACAAACTCGATCCTGTGCTGCTGCTTTGTAGACTCTTGACCGCCTGAAGTTGGTTAGAGGTCAACAGGTGCGATGTATATGGTTCCTGGCCGTACTGACGAATCTTCCGCCAAGCCTGTATTTAGTTATTTATGACTGAGCAGCACTAAATATTCTTGGCGATTAAGGCTGATCTGTTCCACTTGGATCTTTGGAGATTCCGAACTTGGTGGTAATATAAGGTCCAGAAAAGATGAATTATGGTTGGAGTTGGAGAAACCTCGACAACTGTTCGCCTAAGCCAGCTCCCAGGGTAGTCTTCTCGAGACTATACCGCGATGGGGCAGCTTAGGTACACCTCCCTGCAACATAGGTTATGTCAGCACGTGCACGGCACTAATATGAAAACATACCTCTTTTCCCAAATATATCTGCACTAAATTCTTGTCATTCACTGACCACTGAACTGTACGGCACTTGTAACTATATGCTTCCAGCATATATTTGTGGAAATATATGTATTTTCCGGACAGCACTATATATATGTGAGTGCAATATGTATGTTGCTCGCACTCGGAAATTATCACGTCTTTACAGATCGATCAACTTTCTTATATTGTTCAAAGCAGTAATAGACGATGGACTGAGTAGCCAGTGCAGCAGAGCTTTTGAGCTTTTTACTAACTGTGCAATCGTATGATCCAGAACATTCGCAGCAGCATAAAACGATCGTCTAATGCACAGCATAGCTTAACTGTGCAATCGTACGATTGCCGTCTATGCTTCCCACTGTCCGTCGCTTGTATGTGTGCGTGGGCGTTCGGACTTAAGAGCGGCTAAAGCTTTGATCCAACCTTAAGAGCGGCTAAAGCTTGATCGTTCGAAATATCACTAGGGGTCTCACGAGAAGAAAAAGAAGATAACCAATTCCCTATATTTATGTGCTGGCTACTACACCACAGATAATTATACAAGACCTGCTCGACGAATAATTATCTGAAGAACTTGATTAGGAGAGATTATTTCCTGATTTGAATGTCTTTCAGATGATACACGCCGAGATATTTCTTGTTCTCATCGACCAATTCGTAATAGTACGGACTTCGCCTTTTAATTACCTGAGCGGGAATGAACACAGGGGCTAGTTTAGAACTAAACTTTTTATAGCACTACTTTGTGTGAAATTTCTAGCAGATACCAAATCTCAATCTTTAATTGTGTATCACGGCAGCGTAAATTGTATCTATGCGAATTTTCTTCGTGTGCCTTATTGACATTCGCTTTAGCCTGTTGCCGGATAAGCTGCAAGGAATCTGGGTTCTCCATTCTAGTATCGTCGTTCAAAAGGTCTAGTTTACGCAAGAGTGCGTAATCCTTCCCATTCAACATCATGTTTTGACCAAATGCTAGAAAATATGGAGAATACCCTGTACTCCTATGTAAGGTAGATCTCAATGAACCACTAATGGCATTCAGGTTACAGTCCCAATTGGAATGTTCGTTACCTATATAAGCTCGTATCGCAGCTATCACGGATCTGTTCAGTCGCTCGCTGGCATTAGCTTGCGGTGAATAAATAGCTGTGCATTTATGTGTTATACCGAAGCTATTTAGAAATGCCTGAAAGTAGCTAGATTTAAATTGGGATCCATTGTCTGACAAGATGACTTCTGGCACCCCAAATGTATAAAGAGAGACCCTTCCAGATATTCACAGATCTTAGGGGCTGTAAATTTCTTCAGGGGACACAGAAAATGGAACTTAGTATTGTGATCGACAACTATGAGCAATCCTATGTTTCCCTTTTTCGTGCGTGGGTATGGTCCTAAGAGATCTATGTATAATTTCTGAAACGGCCTATCCGAAGTGAATGGTTTACCCATGGGAGGTCTAAGAATCATATTCGGATTCTTGGTCGTGCGACAAACGGTGCATTCAGATATGTACTTGCGCGTCTGGCTAACCATGCGAGGCCAGAATAAATATCTTTTAAGCTTCTCTATGGTTTTACTCATCCCACAATGTGCGGAGCTAGGGGCGTCATGAGCTTGATATAATACGTTCGTAATTAACCCTGACGGAACCCAAAGTTTCCATGATGCGTTCTCTTGAGACTCATCTCCCGAAGCGAATACTGTCCTTTTGAAAACTTGACCGTCTATCACTTTCAAGTCTGGGAACTTACTCTGATTCTGTTGAATACTTTCTATTAAACTCAGATACTCAGCTGATTTGAATTGATCTGAGTCTAGATCAACCATGGGGTTTATTTGCGTGAGCTCCTCTATAGCCGGTTCATCCTGACGCGATAGAGTGTCAGCGACAACATTCAGTGTCCCCTTTCTATGTAGGATATTAAATGTGAAACTACGCAATTTCATAGACCATCTGGCTAATCTACCCGATAAATCTTTTGTTGCATTAACCATTTAAGTGCTGCGTGATCGGTTATGACTACGAAGTCCTGTTCCTCAATATAAGAGCGGACTTTTGTATCCCTTTTATGACTGCTAAGCACTCTAGTTCGGTAACCGAATAATTACGTTGTGCCTTGGATAATTTTTCTGACATGTAAGCAATTGGCAATTCAACGCCGCCGCGTTCTTGCGCTAAAACACAGCCGATTCCGTAAGTGCTAGCATCACAGAGCAAAATAAAAGGTTTTGAGAAGTCAGGAGTTATCAAAATGGGTGATGCGGTTAAACAGGACTTTAAGGTCTCAAACGACTGTTGAGCATCCTCATTCCACTGTAAATCTTTTTTTCTTCTTAAGCAACTCGGTTAGGGGAAAACTAACGGTAGCATAATTTTCAACGAAACGTCGGTACCAACCGGATAACCCCAAAAATCGACGCAGTTGCTTAACGGTAACTGGCACAGGGAACTTTGATATGGCCTTGATTTTGTCTGGATTTGTCTTTATCTGACCATTACCAATAATAAAACCCAAATACGTGATTTCTTTTATGCAAAAGTTTGATTTCCCTATGTTAATGGTTAGGTTTGCTTTGCGTAGACACAACGCTATCTCCTGTAACAACAGTAAATGCGACTCGAAATCCTCTGATAAAACAAGTAGATCATCTAAATATACAAACACACGTGTACGAAGATGAGCTGGAATAACTCGATCCATTAGTCTACAGAGAGTTTGAGCGGCATTGCAAAGACCAAATGGCATCATTTTATATTGATATAATGGTCGGTTAGGCACTGTAAATGCAGTATACTGTCGCGATTGTTCATCCAACGGGATTTGCCAAAATGCGTGTTTCATGTCTAATCCAGTGATGTAACGAGCGGGTGGTAATCGACTTAGAATACCATCAATATGTGGTAACGGATATGCATCCCGTCTTGTAACCTTGTTCACTTCTCTTGAATCGAGACACAGTCTATATTTTTCGCCTTTCTTTACCAAAACGCAATTACTGCTCCAGGGACTAGTCGACTCCTCTATAACATCGAGCGCGAGCATATTGTCCACCTCGGCAAACATCAATTTCTCTATGGCTGGTGATACCGGCCAATGTCGTTGCTTTACGGGAATAGCTGCTCCAACATCTATAGAGTGTGTGACTAAACTGGTACGGCCTAATCCTTCAGTAGCGAAAGATGGAAAACAACCTATCACTTTATCTAAGCGAATTCTCTCGTCTGCTGTCAATTTATGTAGGTTCGGTGGTTCTTCGACGTCATCCGTACCTCCAACATCTAATTCAGATACCTCTGCAGTGTGCGTGATTTTATCTAAAAGTCCAAATTTTTGCCAGAAGTCTATCCCCAAATAGACGTCTTGCTTGAGTTCAGGAATAAGAAACATTTCTAGGTCTGCCGTGCATCCACGGTAATTAATTTGTGTTACCAGCTTGCCTATAACCTTACTTTCCGTATCGTTAGCCGTTCTTATTGCTCCTGAACACCTTTTAACCTTGCAATGCGCCAACATTTCTTTCGCGGCTGAACCTCCAATACAACTGATTGTGGCCCCCGAATCCAACAAAGCTATGTAATCACTGCCCTCAATGGTGACATTGGTATACAGCCTGTTATCCGAACTAAGAAATATAGCTGAAACAAACTTGTTCTTATTCTTGCGAACCATCTTCCAAAATTGTCTTAAACGTTTAGTTGAACGTTTGAGCTTTCTTAGAAATTTAAAACTATCTATCTTATCAAAAATTTTCTTACGCGTTGTAATATAATTTGCTTCCCTTTCAGGTAAAGGAGTAAATGAAAAATGATATGCCGTAGGCAGGGTTTCCTCTACTGTTTGTGAGCTGATCTTAGGCTCCCTTAAACTTTGGTCGTTCGTTAAACTAGTAGGTGATTCTTGCAAACTTTTTCTAAGGATGTGTCTGCTTGTTGTTGTTTAACACATCCTTCTGCCGGTTTCCCGGAGGGTTACATTTGGGACATACCGGCTTGTAAGTATCTTTGTTCCACACCCGTAGCAAAAGATCTTACGAGGACCTACACAATCGTCAAATTTATGACCTTTGTTGTCACAGTTCCAGCAAGTTGGAACTGACTGTGAAGTACGACGTTGTATTTGACACACTTCATTATGCTCGACCAAGTCATCGAATAGCTGCTCGCTATCGTCTGGACCTGACAATTCCGATACGTATGAGCGAAGAGTCCTTTGCTTGACCGATTTTATATCGTTATAAAACTGCTCGTGCTTACGTACCTCCTCTCGTCGTAATAGCGATCTGTTGGCAATCTTTAAGTGAAGAAGCTCGTGGTGTAGAGTGGGCTTTGAATTTCTAATAAGTAGATTCACAACATCTTCTTCTGTAACCGAATTTTGAAGCCTATCCACGAGATCTTCGATAGCATATTGAAAGTCATCGAAGGATTCGTTTTCGCCCTGACGACGTTTCCTAATCTTTTCCCAGATATCATAGTCGGTCTCAACATCTTCAAATCTTCGTCTAAACTCTATACAGAACGTATCCCAATTAAAGTTTGGGTAAGTTCGATGGAATTTCCAGTACCAATCACTAGCTTTACCCGCGAATAAAAGATACAAGTGATCACAAAGCAATTGATAATTGTTATAAAGATTTTGTTGCGTTAGAGAACGTACTCGATAAATAAACTCATCCATCCTCATGCAAGTTTTTGAACCATCGAATTTAATGCGCCAATTCTGCATTATACTGGAAACTTTGCTGGTGCTACGTGTGAGCTCGAATTACTTCGATTTGCACTCGCTCTTGAAAAATCTAAAAGAACTTCTGCGTGACTATCTCGTGCTTGACCGATACCCACGTTATTTGTTTGGTTAATGTTATTGTCACCGGAAACATCGGGAGAGATATGTTCTGGTTGTGTCAACTGGAGTGAAGCTAATTGACTTTGAATCGAAGATTCAATTGTTTTGCTTAAAAATGAAGTTAGTTGTTCCATTAACTGAGCCTGTTGAATGCTTACAGCAGACTGGACGTAGTTAGCGATTTCCACTTGAGTGGTTATTGGAAGGGTTGTGTTGTTGGTTTCAGTTTCTGTTAGTGAGCGATCTAACCTAGATCTTTGAGTTGATCTCGTATTCATACCCCTTCTAATAAACTTTTGCCCCTTTTTAGGTCGATTAGACGTTCCGTCTATTGTGCTAAAGGATTCGTTAGCACTAGTTGGTCGTGTTCCTTCGGCGTTAAGCTCGGCTAACAACGTGTTGTTAGAGAATGTTAGTGCCAGAGCAGAACAATCTAATGAACAGGTGGGACATTTTGGGTTTGTCCTAATCTGTTCCAAAATACAAAGTTTATGGAATTTGTGTCTACACGGGGTGTTGGCTATTATCTCACTAGTTCCCAATACTTCGTTGCAAATTCCACAAAATGGTTCTGCTTCCTGCAAAGCAGTTGTTAAATCATCTGTACTTCGCCTTACAGCCATTGTATATCAGACAATCTTTAAGGAATTAAAAAAAAAAATAAAAAAATTATATAAAAAAGGTATTAATTGTAATGATAATGTCTGTCTTTCCCACATGCCAGAATACTTACAAAATATTTATTTGGTTTCAGTAGGCTTTTCTATTTTCGTTAATATGGACTATTTATAATTTAATGACCTCGTGCACTGAATCATTGGACAACTATCGCGATTTGGCAATATAAAATTGTAAATCCGAATAACTCAAGATGCCTAAAGTGAAAAAGCAGGTTTGCTTTGGTCGATCAATCCAAAATAAACTGAATTGGAACCGCTAAATCCTAAAACAATTCCTGTTTATTCTGATCACTGTATGGTATTGCATAACTGTCTCTGATACTCACAATTCGATACTATAGGTCTGTTTTGGTCAACCAATCCAAAATAAAATGAATTGCAGTTGCTAAATCCGAAAACCGAGTCAAAGTATAAATTTTGAAATCTTTAACCTTTGTGCAATATTTTGCAAAAGAAAATGTGTCGTTGAAATTTTGATGTATTACCGGTTGAGCTTGGAGAACCAAGGCAAGATTTGCTTGTCTTATTAAAATAAACGGCCTATATAGTAAGACACTATAAATCCAAACTTTAATATCGGCTCTGAATTGGTTTTAGATTCTAAGGCAAGTTGCCTGGCCCCACGTTGGGCGCCATAAATGTGTTGTGTACCAGAGTTTAAATATATATATGTAAACAGATATATAGGCCCTCGATATCAGCAGATGACCATGACTGAACTTAAGGACGGCGTACAAATAGGGTTGGTCGTGTGCACTCTTGCTAGGCTCGGGTCTAGCTCGCCGGATGGTCGGGGTTCTTCCTCACCTAATTGTACTATCGTACTCCACTACATTTAAATAGTGCACTTTACGGGAAACTATAAGTGATTATACAAAAACAAAGTAAACTGAAATACTGATAGCGCCGACACGCCAAATAAAAGCCCTACTGAACCATTTCTATTTAGAGAGAACCTAGGTGTTGATTGTCCCTCTCTTCTGTACCCACCCTACCATGACAATGCGTTCGAGTTCTTGCATTGTCCCTTGATCAATCCTTTACTAAGATTTACCACATTTTATAAGATCCTGGCACGGATACTTGACAGACCATTTTTATGATTTTAAAGATTCATTTCAATTCAAAAAGATTCATATTTTAATATAATGTGAGACTTCAATTTCAATATTCATTACGTTGCAGTTGTAGAAACACAACAATTGACTTAGGTTCTAATTTGTGGGTAATATTTCCTTATTATTCTAATTAGTATATAGGTTTAGTTATAAATTCATTATTTTAAAGCATGAAAACCATTAGGGTATAGATATATGTATATGTCGGAGCATGAAGGCCCTGATGCGGCACATCGTTTTCTTGTATTTCGTCCGCCATTTTGTTATTCTTCAGCTGACGCACAGCAAGTCACTTGCGTTGCGTAGTTCAATCTCGACTGACTCTCCACAGCAACACTAGCAACATGCTCATCTGAGACGCTCTCTCTCTCGCTCAGACTATGCTCTCAGCAACATTGGATATCGACCAGATATATCGATACAGCTATCGTAGTAACTATCGATTACTTGTTTTATTTCAAAATACTGGAATTATTTCATAATCTCCGACACGGCCTTCCTGACGCTCACACGTCCTCGTGGGCCAGGCCATACCAATTAACGACAAAATACATAGTAGTCCCTGCCTTGCTCAAGTAACTTAACATCTAATTTACATTCGCTTTTATTTGTTTTTAATCAATTATTTATTTCAATTTAAATTTATTTTCCAATCAATTCCAATTTTCAATTGCTCATTTCAATTTAAACTTATTCTTCAATCTTTATCTTTTAATTCTTACAATATACCAATGCCACATTCTCTTCTTTTCAATTGTGCTCTTAAATTCTTGTTTTCGTTTACATCTATAGTACCATTGTACCATCGTACCATCACTCTCTCATGATTCTCACTCACATATCCTTCATACCACGTTCTCAGGCTCTTGCTGTCTCAATACAACGCTCTCACGCACATTTTGCGTCCTGGTCTCTCTCTAGACCCTCATGACTCCCGCCACGCGACATCAACCGCGCCGCACGCCATGTTGGACTCTCTTAGCCCACACTTGTGCCATCGGTTGACCATCGTGGTGCAGTCGTAGCCTTCGTGTATGATTCATCTCAACACACCCACTGGTGCCGGAGTGTATGGTACTTCTTCATCATCCATGCCCTCTAGCAGGTGATCCACTTCAGCCGCAAACTAGCTCACTTGGCATAGCTCGTAACTGTTCATGAGCATACTTAAATGTTCTCTTACTT
Source organism: Drosophila lowei (assembly GCA_008121275.1). Taxonomy (NCBI): domain Eukaryota; kingdom Metazoa; phylum Arthropoda; class Insecta; order Diptera; family Drosophilidae; genus Drosophila; species Drosophila lowei. Next base: position 36,521 of record VHIG01000026.1, on the reverse strand, counting down.
GATAAAGATTTTAACATATAACGATCACCTTCAAGAACTTCAATTATCGCAAATGGACCTTTAAACTTAGGATCCAACTTCGTTTGGTGACGTTCCTCACACTTGAGCAAGACATGGTCGCCTACGCCAAATCTCACAATTTTGGCCTTATTTTTATCAAATCTTTGTTTGTCATAATCTGCATTATCTATCATGTTTCGTCGCGCTCGAGTTCTGACACCTTCTACATCTACCCTTTCTTCTTCTATCAATGGCATCATACCCAATGGCCTTGCCTCTTTCCCAATCAACATTTCCAATGGACTAGCCTTAGTGACTCGATTCGTTGTACAATTCAACGCCAACTGAACATCTTTCAACGCATCTTGCCAAGATCGTTTACTTGTCTCCACAGCCGTCAACATTGCCTTCATGGTACTCATAACGCGCTCTACCTGTCCATTCGCACGACTAGCGCCAGTTGCTATTAAATGAAAATCAATCTTTTGTGCAGAGCAAAACTGTCGGAAATCACTACTCGCAAAACTACGGCCCCGATCTGCGATTATCCGATTGGGAACACCAAATAAGGATATGGCAGATTTCACTGCCTCAATGCAGCTGTCTGTATCGAGATTCAAAGTGTGATAAAGATACACGTACTTGGTGAATGCATCAACTTGCACTATCACGTATTCTTTCAGGTCACTCTTGCCACTGAGCTTGCCGCTGATATCGATGTGTACCGTATGCCATGGTATGTCGATCTTAGGTATGGAATGTAGTTCTATTTGTGTTTTGCCCGTGGCCGGTTTTGACAATTTACATGTAATGCAATTTTCCACAAACTTTCTCACGTACTTTGACATATTTTCAAACCAATACTGGGTGTAAACCTTATCTAAAGTCTTCTCCCAGCCCAAATGCATTATAGCTTCGTGTACGTGATTGATGACTGACCATCTGAACGCCCTAGGTATTACAGGTAGGCACCTGGTTCGACCATCTCTTTGTATTTTCCTATACAGCATACCCGCTCTCAATTCATATGTCCTTGCAATCTCATCCTGTAATTCATTATTTTGAAATTTTGAAACTACGTCTGCTAACTCTTGATCTCGCTGCTGTTTTGCTAAGAGCCAATTATTCGTTATTTCCGCTAGTTCTACACGAAATTCATGTATATTCGCAGCATTCGCACGTTTTTCAACCGGCAATGGATTGCGTGAAAGAAAAGTTCCTTTTCTATACTCCACACTAAAATCAAATGACTGTAGATAAGCCCACCAGCGATGTACCCTAGGCGACAAATCTATCTTATGGCGGCTAGCTTTTAAGGAATTGCAATCGGTGTACACTACAAAAGCATGGCCATGCAGGTAATGGCGAAAATGCTTCACGGCATTAAAAACGGCTAGTGTTTCCAGCTCATACGAGTGGTATTTTGATTCGGCTGCTGTAGTGCATTTGCTATAATATTCTATCACTCTCGGTTTGCCGTTTACCTTGTGCATCAATATAGCGCCATAGCCAATCGAACTAGCATCGGTATGCAACTCAACAGGGTACTGTGGATCGAAGATTATCAGAACAGAGTCGCTAACTAGCGTTGATATAATTTTCTGTCGCACCTGTTCATGTTTTGGTTCCCACTCAAATTTGCTGTTCTTAGAGGTAAGAAAATATAATGGCTTCATTTCCTCGGAGAATCTTGGAACAAATTGCCGAAAGTAGGATGACAACCCTATAAACTGTCTCAGTTGAGTTACAGATTGTGGTGGCGACAGAGCAGCCAACGCTTCTATCTTACGCGGATTCGGCCTTAATTCGCCATTTTCAACTTTGAACCCCAGATATTCCACGCTTGGTTTCAGAAATGTGCACTTGGCTATATTAAATGAGAATCCGGCCTCAATTAGTACGTTCAACACTCTTTCAAGTCTTTCATACGCCTCCTCCCTCGTGCCGGCAACAACCAGAACATCATCGATGTAAACTATGGCATACGAATAGGCCAGTTCTCCCAAAGCTCGTGTTATTGCTCGCTGAAAAACAGATGATGCGTTTTTCAAGCCAAACGGCATGGACAGAAACTCGTACTGACCCTCAGGTGTTACAAATGCCGTGCGTTCTATCGAGTCCGAATGTATGGGTACTTGATAGAAACCACTTGCCATATCCAAGCTTGAAAAGAATTTGCTGCCACGCAGTCTGTTGATCTGGTCAGATATCAAGGGCAGCGGGTACTTATCTGCAATCGTATTCGCGTTCAATTCCCTATAATCTACACAGAGTCGATCATTTCCGTCTTTCTTCTTTACCAGCAGCATTGGACTCGCGAATGGGGAACAACTCGGACGGATGACATTGGTCGCCATAAGTTCCTGTATTTTGCCTCTCACTAACGTTTTCTCTTCTGAGCTAAGTCTATACGGACGCCTCATTACAGTTTTATTTGCATCCATCAAACGGATTTCTAGCTCACCAGTTGTTACTCGACTATTTGGGATACCCTTTATGAATCTGTGCGCGTATGGCTCCAATAATTTGACTAGTTTGGCCTTGTCTGAGTCATGCAACTCTAGATCATTATTTATGAGCATTGCAAAATCCACTTTGGCAATGTCGGACAGCGTGTTGACAGTTTTGATCTTATATATCTCAAATTTGTTGGCATCCATGGAAACATTAAAACCCTGACTCAGAATCTCGCGGCCGATTAACACATCATGCTTTATACAATCATTCATCACCACGTGAAATAAGATTTCTAGGAATATTCACAAATTTTGACAGTTGATAGGATTTGCAAATTACATGATATAGAATTTACCCCAATGCCTTTTAAAACTACCTTATTGTTCAATCTCTTGCCTGCAAACTTTTCAGCCAGTTTTTCTTTTCAACAATGAACACTCAGCACCTGAGTCAAAGAAAAAAAATGGAACGGGCTCACCAAACTGATACAGGGTTCCTCTCGGCTCCATCACGGTACAGACATCTACCCGCTTCTCGTATATGCTGCTCTTACTTGACGCTGAGGTACCCTTCGTACATACAGACGCAATGTGTCCAGGGTTGCCACACTTGAAACATGTCACCGCTGCTCGTTCCTTGCCCTGTGACGTGTTGCCGTGCGTCTGATGAACCTTGAACGCGTTCCACTCTCCAGCTCTCCTGTTTCGGCACTCTGCAATTTTGTGTCCGACTTTGCCACAAGAATGGCACCGTATATGCGATGTCAATTTTTGCTTCTTTCGTTCAGTGCCATGACCTTGATCTGCCATATACTGATCACTCCGTTTACCAAACGCAAACGCTCGCAACTGCTGCTCCAATTCGCTGCGTGTTCTGATATTGGTGGTGAATAACAGGCGCTGCAGTCTGTTGTCTATTTTAGACGTATGAGCAAGCACAACAGACACAGCTATTTCTTCCAGAGTCATCATTTTCCATTTTGATAGCAGTGACGTCACCAAGCGGCTGCCATATACCGACAAACACTCGCTCGGCTTCGGGCTGCCATTGAAGATGTTTAGCAAAATGGCTGCCGGCGTCTCTATTCCCTCGTAGCGCTGAACAAAAGATCTCGAAACGCAGGCCATTTGATTCCTGTGTAACAAATCTGTGATAGCCACTGTGATGCTCCTCCCTCCAGCGAGTCACTGAGTGCCATCACAAGTGCGCTGCCCTCTAGCGGATTCTCTGCCATGATTATATCCACCGTTTTGCACCAAGCAGCGGCATCTGCACCTACAGCGTCGGGGTTGTACTTTGGCAAGGTTACAACTTTGCCTTTTTCATCCGCATATTTTGATGCCTGCATTGATTTTATAAGCTCCATGAAATTTCGGTTTTGGGCCTCGAAAAGTGTACGCCATTGTTGTCAGAGTGGTCTGGTGGCGAGGCCGATCCCACTTCTGATGTCGGAGCATGAAGGCCCTGATGCGGCACATCGTTTTCTTGTATTTCGTCCGCCATTTTGTTATTCTTCAGCTGACGCACAGCAAGTCACTTGCGTTGCGTAGTTCAATCTCGACTGACTCTCCACAGCAACACTAGCAACATGCTCATCTGAGACGCTCTCTCTCGCTCAGACTATGCTCTCAGCAACATTGGATATCGACCAGATATATCGATACAGCTATCGTAGTAACTATCGATTACTTGTTTTATTTCAAAATACTGGAATTATTTCATAATCTCCGGCATATATGTATATAAATAGAACGAGCAAATAAGAATCGAAATCGCAAACAAAAACTAGATCAGACTGGGGTGCATTTCACACACTGAGCAGACGGGTTTGAATCATTATACACTGTATGCATATCTACACTTTCAAGCCAATAGGCTCTTTTGACCAAACTACTTTTCGCTGTACATAACCGCCTTTACTCAACTCCGGCGTTATTGTCTTACGCTGATCGTTGGGCCCAATGATGTCGTAGATGTTGACCGCAGCTGTTTAAAATATGGAAATCATAAATATATAATGCATACAATATAATTAACGCTACAAACACCGTCGCATAGTCATCAGTCAGTTGTTTTGGTTTTCATAATACAGACAGAAATTTAATCGTTATGCTCTATCGCGAAAATTGAACCAAAAGGTAACAAAAAGAAAGACAATTTAGTGTGCATATGCACATATGTATGTAGGTATGTACGCGCGTAACATCAAAGAGGGGTGTTAATAAAGTTTCAGTTACATTACGTTAAACTGCTGATGTTTATGCGTTGGAACTTGATAATGAATTAAATGTAAATTGGACAAACTCGATCCTGTGCTGCTGCTTGCTTGACCGCCTGATTAAACTTGATGCCATTGTTTCCAGAAACCTTGGTACATGGACTGGATACTCTGCCAGTACCCCTATCGACCCACAGGAATGTGACCCAAGTCAACCTCCGGTATGGTGGTGAATGGTCGTCCAATTAAGAAGTGAGCCGGCGATAAATAGTTGACCTCAGTATCCGGTGTGTAGCATAGAGGACGTGAGTTGCGAAAGTAGGGTACGCATCTGCTCAAATGTAAGGGTTGAGGTTCCGACGACTCGTCGAAGGTGCAGTTTAACCGATCGAACTGCCGATTCCCATTTTCCACCCCAATGAGGTGAACCAGGCGGAATGAATACCCATTGGATGCCAGGGCATGAGTACCAGGTCGGTGTGTTGCTGTGACGCCCAGTAGGGTTTGCATTTCATCGAGTGAGCGTTTCCGTCGCCGATGAAATTTGTGCCGTTGTCACTGTAGATTTTGGCACATTTGCAACGTAGAGATATGAAGCGCCGCAGTGCAGCCAGGAACGTTTCAGTGGTGAGATCCGTGGCAAGTTCCAAATGTATTGCCGATGTGTCCAGGCAAACGAATAGGCATATATAGCCCTTGCTTATACGTGGTTTGCGAACCTTGCCATCCTTGAGAAGGATTGGCCCATTTTGTTGGTGTTGATCGCAACCGGTGTTGACAAATGGCAGTGCTTGTGTGATACGAATGCTGGGTAGATCAGCCATCCGTTGCTGTGATGTATGCTGTCTTTGTCGAAAACAAGCCAAACATTCGTGGGTGATTTTGCGTACGAGGTTACGTGCGCCAAATATCCAAAACCTTTGCCGAACAATTACGAAGAGTGCAGAAACACCAGGGTGGAGGTTGACCCGGTGCTCGGGTTCCAAGATCAGTTTCGTGGTGCGATGAGTCTTGGCAGCAAAACTGGATGTTCCCGACCCTGATTAGATTGTCTTTGTCAATGATTGGGGACAGTTTCACAAGCTGCTATCGGCTCCGTAATGGCTCCTGACAAGTAGCAATTGGTAGTCATCTTGAAAGCAGGTTTGCGCGTAACGCAAACACAGAATCCGTGCAGTCCTGATCTCATGAAATGTAAGAGATTGGGAGCTCCTGTCCCGAGATGGATGTTTTGTGCGTTGGATGAAGCGAAGAACATAGCCAATAGTGTGCACCAGCTTCTGCCAGGAGGAGACTCGGGCTATTAGTTCTTCCAGTAGATTATCCAATTTTGATTCGACCAATGTAGACAAACAATTGTAGAACAATTGTCACGATAGAACAATTGTAGAGTCGCACCATGCAAATATAGTTGTATCTCTGTGTCGTAATCCAGCCTAAATTGATCGTATGAATTGGCTCAGAAGAAGTGCTCCGCAAAGCTCCAGGCGTGGCAAGGATTGCTGCTTGAGTGGAGCCACCCTTGTCTTTGCAGCCACTAAAGATATGGACACAGAGCCGTCGTCGTGTATTACTCTGCTGTAAACTACAGCAGCGTATGCCTTGATAGAAGCATCGGAGAATCCGTGCAATTTGATGTTGTCTGCGTCGTTGACAACCAAACGTGGTAGTTGAAACTGCTGCAATGTGTCGAGGTCAGCTCGCCACTTCAGCCAATTGTCCGCCAGTTTTGTTGGAAGTGGATCATCCCAATCCAGATTGAGTAGCCATAGTCGTTGAAAAAGAATCTTGAACTGAACCACGACGGGTGCCAAGAGTCCAAGTGGGTCGAATATCCGTGAAACATCGGACAAGACTTGTCTTTTTGTGCAGTTAGGATTTGCAGATAGACCCACATTGTATGTTAGCGTGTCCTTTCCAGGATGCCAGTAGAGTCCCAGAACCTTTACTGGTGACCATTGAGTTGGTTGTGTGGAGGCGTCGGTATCCTCTGTTATGCCTTTGGTATTGGATACCCATTTCCCGAGCTCTAGCTTGGCGCAGGACATTAGTTGTATAAGTTCGTTCCGGTTCCGTAGTAGCTCATCCTCACTGTTTGATCCAGTAAGAACATCGTCAACGTAGAAATCTTCCAGTAGGATTTTCGCAGCATTCGGAAATTCATGATCATGATCCAAAACCAGTTGTTGCAACACCCGAACCGCTAGGAATGGCGCACATGAAGTTCCGTAGGTGACGGTACATAGTTCAAAGTGCTTGATTGGATCGGTTGTATCTTCTCTCCAAACGATTCTCTGAAAATCTCGATGCTTATTGCAGACCCATATTTGGCGGAACATTTCCACAATATCCGCTGAGAATACGAATTTGTACAATCTGAAGCGCAGGCACACAGCAAATAGATCGCGTTGAATGCTGGGCCCTGTAAAGAGAGTGTCGTTCAAAGCCTTACCATTGGCGTCGCGGAATGACCCGTCGAAAACTACTCGGAGTTTTCGACCATACACAGGGTAATGTGGCATGTAGAAATGTTGCCCAGAGGTGATTTCTTCCGTTGGCAGTTGTCGCATGTGTCCCAAAGTCTGATATTCTCGCATGAAATGTATGTATTGTAGCTGCTCATTCTGTGGCAAGCGACGTTCAACCGATTTGAAACGCTTGAGAGCTCCTTGTAGAGTATCTACAGAACGTGTTGCTACCTACTGCCCTCGTCCATGTAACAGATCGTTATGGAGCACTTATCCCATGTCGTGCCATTTTGGATTCTGCATCACAGACAAACTTTGTAACATCTAGACTTGCTAATCAGTTGCAATTGGAATATCATTCGTCTTATGTTAACATCTCCGGTATCGGAGATTCCATTCTACCTTCGAGCAAGTCTGTACATATAGTTGTACAATCCCAGGACGCAAGCAATCGAGCTTCCTTCGCTGCAATTGTCACCAACTCAATTACGGAAATGCAGCCTAACTTCGACCTAGACGCAAAGGATTGGCCAATGCCGAATAATCTAAAACTAGCTGATCCTAATTTCTCCAAGCTCCAACGTATCGATCTGTTGATAGGTTCTGGTTTGTTCTTCGATTTAATGTGCGTCGGACAGATTCGACTATCAGACCAATTGCCAACATTGCAGGAGACAAAACTTGGTTGGATAGTGTCAGAAAGCATTGATAGCTCGGAGAATAAGCGTGCAGTTTTAGCCGCTTTTGAAAATTTCTCTTCCATCTCTATTGACGACTTTCGACCCACAACGCTGGAGTACCAAAACTTAGAGCAGCAATGCAGGAAGCAGCTGCTCGAGTGCCAGGTGCAAGTGGAAAAACTGCGATCGGAGAATCAGGAACTGCAGCGCGAACTTTTCGATATATTAAAACCTACATATCCACGCTAAATGAAATTCAAATTTCAACATTTGAAATTTCTACATTGCTAAATTTCCTGCCATTCTATGCAATTACAGAGGTTCCCGATGATCAAGATGTAATCACGACAAGCCGCCTTCGTAAAGAAGCGCCGATTGCTGCATTCGACGATCATCCCAGCGTAGCCGCCAGCTGCGCCCAAGCAAGCATCTTCAAGAGGGCCGTTGGAAAAATAGCGGTTCTGCCCTCAGCCGCTTATTTTGTTTGTTACTTATGTCTATGTCACTCATTTGTTTGTTAAAGCTTTGCGCTTGCTTGCCCTGCTAAATGCTCTCTGCAAGCTCGCTCTTCGCTATCTCCGCTTTGCGTCTGCCTACCGACGTCTGCCGAGCGAAGCTGCGCTTAGCGATCGGAGCGGCAATGTAAAGGGCAGGCAAGCCACACTTGCAATTTGGATGTCACGCATTAAAGTACATATCGTAATTTTATTTCTGCGCCGAGTTTTATTTAATTCGAAATAATTAGTCGGCCGATTGGGGATAAAATGATGACTGGATCATCAGGTAGTGCAGGAGGAATCCCACAGTGCTCTCGCCGCTTCTTTTAATGTATACACAAAAAGACTACATCAGATCTGTTCGCAAATAATATGCTCGAGGGATTTGATTTTAGTGGACTGTATTTATTTTGTTCTTGTCCAGTTCGATGTCTATTTGGTACTGAAAATGCCGTCGCAGCGGCGAAAAGAATATGTGTGTATACAGATTTTTGGTCTCTTCCATTCTCTTCTTGCTCCCTTTTCCCGATTGCTTCATCGCTTAGCGATGGACTTATTTCTAAATATGAGAAGTCAAGAATATCGTCTGCGTTCCTCAACATCCCGGCCCGCCCTGAAACACAGTTTCTGAACGGGGCAATACCGCAAATTTAGTAATTGGTCGGGTTAATTCTCCAGATGCGGTCTTGAGCTTGACTGCTCGATCCAGTTCGTCCTTTCCTGGATAGGCTTCTATAATATTTGGACGTTGACATGCAATGACTGCATCTTTCAAGAGGCGATGCAGCTACTGCACCGTCAAGTGGCCCGTGTGAAACCAGCAGAAGGCTGTTACGCGCGGATCCCAGGCAAAACGCAGCCCTCCTCCCGCCCAACCGACCGAGGGGCGCTGCCGCATGACGCACGGCGCGTAGCCGAACCGAACGCGAACATGCAAGAAAGATAGCTGTTAGACTAACATTCGAGGAAAATTAGCACTAAACTTACTAAGAAACTAAGCATGCAATCAAAATACAAATACCACTACAATTACTAATTACTAGAAAGGTGTGTAAGGATTAGTAATTTAATAAGAGGAAGAGAATTAGTGGTGGATATAATATGGTAGAGGGAATTATAATCCGAGCATAAGACCCTAAACGGTTCATGCAAGGAATAATTCGATCTACAAAGTGGAAGGAACAACGGTATAAAATTTCTAGTCAGTCTAATAGGAATCGTGAAGTTTATGCGGCTCAACAGATCAGGGCTGTCTATGTCACCCCGATCAAGTTGTGCATAAATATCACACCAAGCATTTTTCTACGGTTAATTAAGGATGGGAGTGATGGGAGGGATAACTCGTGCAATGTGCCTTGAAGCCGGTGGGCTGTTGGACTCCTTAACAAGCACAACGTCCCCGATCGAGATGTTAGGGATTGACGTGGTCCACTTTGGACGCTGTTGCAGAGTGGTCTGGTACTCCTGATGCCATTGTTTCCAGAAACCTTGGTACATGGACTGGATACTCTGCCAGTACCCTATCGACCCACAGGAATGTGACCCAAGTCAACCTCCGGTATGGTGGTGAATGGTCGTCCAATTAAGAAGTGAGCCGGCGATAAATAGTTGACCTCCATATCCGGTGTGTAGCATAGAGGACGTGAGTTGCGAAAGTAGGGTACGCATCTGCTCAAATGTAAGGGTTGAGGTTCCGACGACTCGTCGAAGGTGCAGTTTAACCGATCGAACTGCCGATTCCCATTTTCCACCCCAATGAGGTGAACCAGGCGGAATGAATACCCATTGGATGCCAGGGCATGAGTAACCAGGTCGGTGTGTTGCTGTGACGCCCGTAGGGTTTGCATTTCATCGAGTGAGCGTTTCGCGCCGATGAAATTTGTGCCGTTGTCACTGTAGATTTTGGCACATTTGCCACTTAGAGATATGAAGTTCCAAAGTTGGCAATTTCCAAATGTATTGCCGATGTGTCCAGGCAAACGAATAGGCATATATAGCCCTTGCTTATACGTGGTTTGCGAACCTTGCCATCCTTGAGAAGGATTGGCCCATTTTGCAACCGGTGTTGACAAATGGCAGTGCTTGTGTGATACGAATGCTGGGTAGATCAGCCATTCGTTGCTGTGATGTATGCTGTCTTTGTCGAAAACAAGCCAAACATTCGTGGGCGATTTTGCGTACGAGGTTACGTGCGCCAAATATCCAGAACCTTTGCCGAACAATTACGAAGAGTGCAGAAACACCAGGGTGGAGGTTGACCCGGAGCTCGGGTTCCAAGATTAGTTTCGTGGTGCGATGCGTCTTGGCAGCAAAACTGGATTTTTCCGACCCTGATTAGATTGTCTTTGTCAATGATTGGTGACAGTTTCACAAGCTGCGATCGGCTCCGTAATGGCTTCTTGACAAGAAGCAATTGGTAGTCATCTTGAAAGCAGGTTTGCGCGTAACGCAAACACAGAATCCGTGCAGTCCTGATCTCATGAAATGTAAGAGATTGGGAGCTCCTGTCCCCAGATGGATGTTTTGTGCGTGGATGAAGCGAAGAACATAGCCAATAGTGTGCACCAGCTTCTGCCAGGAGGAGACTCGGGCTATTAGTTGTTCCAGTAGATTATCCAATTTTGATTCGACCAATGTAGACAAACAATTGGTTTTGACTTCGTTTTGTATGCCATTTTCTGAAAGAGTAACGTAAAACTTTGAGTTGTTCAACTTTACCAAGAATTGATCGTTGTCACGTAGCCATGTAGGACCAGTCCACCACAGCCGAAAGTCGATGAGGTCGGCAGCCATGAGGCCCCTGGACGCACAGTCAGCTGGGTTTGTTTTGGAGTCCACATGACGCCAAGCATGGCATGGAATGGAATCCAGAATTTCCGAGGTTCGATTCCCAACAAACGTCTTCAGCTGGGCTGGTGCATATGATAGTCACGATAGAACAATTGTAGAGTCGCACCATGCAAATATAGTTGTATCTCTGTGTCGTAATCCAGCCTTAATTGATCGTATGAATTGGCTCAGAAGAAGAAGTGCTCCGCAAAGCTCCAGGCGTGGCAAGGATTGCTGCTTGAGTGGAGCCACCCTTGTCTTTGCAGCCAGTAAAGATATGGACACAGAGCCGTCGTCGTGTATTACTCTGCTGTAAACTACAGCAGCGTATGCCTTGATAGAAGCATCGGAGAATCCGTGCAATTTGATGTTGTCTGCGTCGTTGACAACCAAACGTGGTAGTTGAAACTGCTGCAATGTGTCGAGGTCAGCTCGCCACTTCAGCCAATTGTCCGCCAGTTTTGTTGGAAGTGGATCATCCCAATCCAGATTGAGTAGCCATAGTCGTTGAAAAAGAATCTTGAACTGAACCACGACGGGTGCCAAGAGTCCAAGTGGGTCGAATATCCGTGAAACATCGGACAAGACTTGTCTTTTGTGCAGTTAGGATTTGCAGATAGACCCACATTGTATGTTAGCGTGTCCTTTCCAGGATGCCAGTAGAGTCCCAGAACCTTTACTGGTGACCATTGAGTTGGTTGTGTGGAGGCGTCGGTATCCTCTGTTATGCCTTTGGTATTGGATACCCATTTCCCGAGCTCTAGCTTGGCGCAGGACATTAGTTGTATAAGTTCGTTCCGGTTCCGTAGTAGCTCATCCTCACTGTTTGATCCAGTAAGAACATCGTCAACGTAGAAATCTTCCAGTAGGATTTTCGCAGCATTCGGAAATTCATGATGATGATCCAAAGCCAGTTGTTGCAACACCCGAACCGCTAGGAATGGCGCACATGAAGTTCCGTAGGTGACGGTACATAGTTCAAAGTGCTTGATTGGATCGGTTGGATCTTCTCTCCAAACGATTCTCTGAAAATCTCGATGCTTATTGCAGACCCATATTTGGCGGAACATTTCCACAATATCCGCTGAGAATACGAATTTGTACATTCTGAAGCGCAGGCACACAGCAAATAGATCGCGTTGAATGCTGGGCCCTGTAAAGAGAGTGTCGTTCAAAGCCTTACCATTGGCGTCGCGGAATGACCCGTCGAAAACTACTCGGAGTTTTCGACCCAACACAGGGTAGTGTGGCATGTAGAAATGTTGCCCAGAGGTGATTTCTTCCGTTGGCAGTTGTCGCATGTGTCCCAAAGTCTGATATTCTCGCATGAAATGTATGTATTGTAGCTGCTCATTCTGTGGCAAGCGACGTTCAACCGATTTGAAACGCTTGAGAGCTCCTTGTAGAGTATCTACAGAACGTGTTGCTACCTACTGCCCTCGTCCATGTAACAGATCGTTATGGAGCACTTATCCCATGTCGTGCCATTTTGGATTCTGCATCACAGACAATCTTTGTAACATCTAGACTTGCTAATCAGTTGCAATTGGATCATCGTTCGTCTTATGTTAACTTCTCCGGTATCGGAGATTCCATTCTACCTTCGAGCAAGTCTGTACATATAGTTGTACAATCCCAGGACGCAAGCAATCGAGCTTCCTTCGCTGCAATTGTCACCAACTCAATTACGGAAATGCAGCCTAACTTCGACCTACACGCAAAGGATTGGCCAATGCCGAATAATCTAAAACTAGCTGATCCTAATTTCTCCAAGCTCCAACGTATCGATCTGTTGATAGGTTCTGGTTTGTTCTTCGATTTAATGTGCGTCGGACAGATTCGACTATCAGACCAATTGCCAACATTGCAGGAGACAAAACTTGGTTGGATAGTGTCAGAAAGCATTGATAGCTCGGAGAATAAGCGTGCAGTTTTAGCCGCTTTTGAAAATTCCTCTTGCATCTCTATTGACGACTTTCGACCCACAACGCTGGAGTACCAAAACTTAGAGCAGCAATGCAGGAAGCAGCTGCTCGAGTGCCAGGTGCAAGTGGAAAAACTGCGATCGGAGAATCAGGAACTGCAGCGCGAACTTTTCGATATATTAAAACCTACATATCCACGCTAAATGAAATTCAAATTTCAACATTTGAAATTTCTACATTGCTAAATTTCCTGCCATTCTATGCAATTACAGAGGTTCCCGATGATCAAGATGTAATCACGACAAGCCGCCTTCGTAAAGAAGCGCCAATTGCTGCATTCGACGATCATCCCAGCGTAGCCGCCAGCTGCGCCCAAGCAAGATCTTCAAGAGGGCCGTTCTGCCCTCAGCCGCTTATTTTGTTTGTTACTTATGTCTATGTCACTGTTTGTTTGTTTGTTAAAAGCTTTGCGCTTGCTTGCCCTTCGCTATCTCCGCTTTGCGTCTGCCTACCGACGTCTGCCGAGCGAAGCTGCGCTTAGCGATCGGAGCGGCAATGTAAAGGGCAGGCAAGCCACACTTGCAATTTGGATGTCACGCATTAAAGTACATATCGTAATTTTATTTCTGCGCCGAGTTTTATTTAATTCGAAATAATTAGTCGGCCGATTGGAGATAAAATGATGACTGGATCATCAGGTAGTGCAGGGAGGAATCCCACAGTGCTCTCGCCGCTTCTTTTTATACCCGATACTCAAAATGAGTATTGGGGTATATTAGATTTGTGGTAAAAGTGTAACGTCCAGAAGGAAGCGTTTCCGACCCCATAAAGTATATATATTCTTGATCAGCATCAATAGCCGAGTCGATTGAGCCATGTCTGTCTGTCCGTCTGTCCGTCCGTCCGTCTGTCCGTCTGTCCGTCCCTATTAGCGCATAGTGTTCAAAGACTATAAGAGCTAGAGCAACGACATTTTGTATCCAGACTTCTGTAATATGTCACTGTTACAAGTGTATTTCAAAACTTCGCCTTGCCCACTTCCGCCCCCACAAAGGACGAAAATCTGTGGCATCCACAATTTTAAAGATACGAGAAAATTAAAAACGCAGAATCGTAGAGATTGAATTTATCTTCTAGACTGCAGAATCTGAATTGGATTGTATTATTATTATAGCCAGAATGAAGAAAACAATTTAATTTTTTCTCGCCCTGTCTCTCTCTAACACACACGTATCATAGCCGGCTTTGCATAGCGCAAAACATTAGCGCCTAGATCTCAGGACTATAAGAGATAGAGCAACCAAATTTTTATCCAGATTCCTATAATATTGGACCTTGACGAGTTTGTTTCAAAATTTCGCCCCCTTCCACCCCCGCAAAGTGCGAAAATCTGGAGCATCCACAGATCTCAGAGACTATTAGACCTGACTGTCGAGCTCTCACTGCTACAAAACTATTTGTAATTTTTCACTGCAGAACTCACTGTTACAAGTGTATTTATTTTTGCTCAGAGAGCTCACTGCTACAAGTGTGTTTCAAAATTTCGCCCCACCCCTTCCGCAGCCATAAACAACGAAAATCTGTGGCAACCACAATTTTGAAGATAGGAGAAAATTAAAACGCACAATCATAGAGAATGGCCATATCTACCAGATACCAATCGGTTTATTATTATAGCCAAAAGTAACAAATCAATTTGCAGTGGCTACGCAGCGCCCGTCGACACGTTCTGACTGATTTTCTGTCTCTCTCGCACGCACTCTTTGTCGTTTAATGTAGCCATACTGACTATGTATCGGGTATAAATGTAGAGTTGCGGTCGCAGCAGCAACTCACAATGTTCCCCTCGTTTCTTTAAAATATGTGGCAAAATTTTCTTCTGAACGCCATTGACGATTTTGGAATCTGTCTCTTTGTTCTCCTTTGGACAAGGTTGCCCCAAATGCCACGATCAATTGCTCGCACAAGTAATGAGCTGATTCCAAGATACGTGCGGGATCTGCATGGAGCCAACTCTGAGCGTTTCCTTTGAGCTTAGCAATCAGCAGCATTCGTTTAGTGATGTTGTCCAGCTTGTAGATTTTAG
Source organism: Drosophila lowei (assembly GCA_008121275.1). Lineage (NCBI taxonomy): Eukaryota > Metazoa > Arthropoda > Insecta > Diptera > Drosophilidae > Drosophila > Drosophila lowei. Next base: position 21,361 of record VHIG01000026.1, on the reverse strand, counting down.
CAATATTCTCCAGCTGTATGACCCAGTTTTGGCGCACTGTGTCCCATCGAATTCCATAGTCACTTCCTTTGCCAATGTGAGCGATGTTGCCGAAGATCCCCATATGTTGTTTACATTTGTGTCCTGTGACGTTTTGCAACACTGTCTGAATCGTAGCCTTTTCCATCACTGTGGTCGATGGTGCTGTTAAAACATTGGTGCTGTTAGCGCAGCCACTGTTAACTGTGGTGCTGTTAGCGCTGCTACTGTTATCGATATCGGTAGCTTCGTTGCCCTCGTTGATGACGTCATTGGCTTGGCCGACATGCACGATCTTGTTTATTTCGTCATGAATTTTTTCAGCAAGACTCTGCCTGCATCTATCTCTGCGCGTAATTTCATCAGGGCGTCGTTCTCGGCTTCTACTGCGCTTGGCTGTTCCGTGCATAGTAAAAATTCCTCCTGCATGTCTTGAATCGATGGTGCTGCCTCTTCTACGACTGGCGGCGCCATGGTTGGTGCTTCACCTGCCAACTGCTGCTGCTCCGCTTGGCCGATCGAACCTTCTGGTGGGTCGCCGCGTGCGTTTGGTTGAATTGCGCTAACACGTGCGACCAGTTCGGTTTTCGAGCCTTGGGTTGATAGCCCGAGTCCAGACAGCCACCTTTTTAGTTGCACTACCGAGAATTGGTTTAATTCGATGTCGCACATTGTGAGTAGGGCCCACTTCTGAGATTGTGAGAGTGAAATAGGATGGACGATTTACTTTTCCGAACACGTCTTTATTCAACTCATCCGCCATTTAGAATGAACGAGCGTCGATCTACATACTTTTCATGTGCCCGTATCTTCGGTATTTTTCTGGGGTGGCCGTACATTTATGGATTCTTAATCTAAGCTAGGGATGCCGTATTGGCTGATATAGGTTGTAATGGGGCTGCCGTACTGAGTGATAGGGGTTATCCTACCACAAAGGCGGCTGAGGGCCAAGAATTAGGTGCTACTTGGCAAGCAGCTAATCGGCTGGGTGCTGCTCCGAACAGTATGTTTTTTGGAAATTCCTCATTCTCCATTAGTCTTTTTAAGAATTTCAGATTGACACAATTGACACAATTCAGGTTGACACAATCAACAGCCACAAGAATAACGTGTTCCTTGTTCTTTTTGTTCGACGCTACTACATTAATGACATCATTAATGCACATCACTGCAGACTTGTTTGTTTGGTAGGCATAAAATCTGTAAGGTATTATCTGGTTTTCTTGTATGTGCTTTTCTTGGCTTTTACCATGCCGTTTACTGTCTTGGCTAGGACCGAAATCAGGGATATGGGTCGAAAGTTTTTGATGTTAGTAAGATCCATTTTTTTCGGTATTGGTGCAATTCTGATAGATCTCCATAAATGTACCGTAAAAATGTACCAGTTCTGTCTTTGTGTTTGTGTTTAGTGCACTCAACATCTCATAGGTGATGTGATCTAACACTCCTGCCGTTTTCCTGTTTGTAACTAACACAGCTTCTAAATCTAGCGCCGTTTAGCGTATAATCTGTATTATAATGGTTCGAATCTTATGAAGTCTCGTGTAAGTTAGGGCTAGGCAAAGCGGGAGCGGAATAAAAGCTCGCTCTCGCTCTTGGCGAATTCGCCCCCTTGCTTTGCCACCGTAGGTAAGATAGGCTAAGAAGAAATTGTTTTGAATACATCGGGGAAGTCGAGAAAATCTATTAAAACGAACGCACGCACTCCTTTTTTTTTTTGTCGTAAAATAAAATAATTTGCAGCCACCCAAGTTTTCGGTCTTTTCATAGAAAAACTATTCTAAAATTGCAGTAGGAAATCATCCTGCGATCCTCGGTTTTAATCCGGTTGCGCCAGTTACCAGTTTGTCCTGGTTCTTCCAGATGGTCCTGGGTGTTCTTGTATGGGTTTATAGTTCAGTCTTTGCCAAAGATTGCTGTTTGAATCTGAATAAAGTCTGACTGCTCGGTTTTAAGTTCAAAATCGAAGTGTTTGGTCTTTATTAATTTCTATTCTTAGGAATCCTTCGCAGAGTCTCTGAGCTTAGTACATAAAATGCATACATGTGGGGTTTTATTTACTTTAGGTTTAATAATTAATTTGTATTTAATGTTTGATAAGTTTAGGATAAATGTATTCTTTATTCTGCGTCGTTTTATTCTTCTTCTCTGCGGCCGTCGTCGTTTTTGCGTCTTTTCGGTACCGTCGTCGTTTTATTTCTCTGCTTGTCTCTTCCTTGCTCGTCGTCTTCTTCGTGATGGCATAATCGTTGTTCGTCGTTCTTTTTAGTGATGGGATCATCGTTGCTCGTCGTCTAGGGATCTTATCTTCATTTGGTATTTTGTGTGGTACACCAACCCACATTCGGCCATTCTGATTAAGCATTCGACCCGAATGCGTCGTCGTCGTCGTCGTCGTTGCCAATGGACCATGGCTTCATGTAATCCGCGCACGATGAGGTATTCTTTGGGCCATCGCAGTTTCCGACTTTCTGAACATCATACGCATTGTTATGTTTGATTCCAACAACTTGGTAGGGTCCCAAAAACTTTGCTCTTAATTTCAGGCCACTACCAAACTGTGTACGTTTGATGGTAACCAAGTCACCAATATTATATCGTCTTGCAGGTTTTCGTCGTAGATTATACGTCTTCTTATTTTCGTTCTGAAGCTTCACAATTTGAGCCTTTGCCTTTGCTCTTAGGTCGCTGCGTTCGTCGTTAAATATTGTTGCTGCTTCTTTGTTGATCAATTGTCGTATTTGGAGGTCTTCTTTTGTCCGCATCTTAACTCCAACTAGCATTTCAAAGGGTGTCGTATCAATGCTTCTCGTAAATGTTGAATTTACAGCTTGTTGAACTTTGCTGACATGCCTGTACCATTTCGTGGGTCGTCGATACTCAGTTTTGAGAGCACTGAAATTATGATTGCATTCAGTCTCTCAACTTGACCATTTACTCTCGGTAGTCCTGTCGTCGTCTTCACCAGCTTAATCCTTCGTCGTCACAATACTTAACAAAGTCTTGCGAGGTGAAAGCGGAGCCCTTATCCGAGATTATAAACGCTGGATTACCAAATGTAATACTTTGACTGCTAAGCTTCGCAATAACCTCATTTGCGGTAGTCGATTTCGTGGGATACAGCCAGCAATACTTCGTGAATGAGTCTATAACTGCAAAGATATGTTTGTAGTCCTTGTGCGTCGAATCCAGAGGTCCCAAAAAGTCAATATGATAAGTGTATAATGGAACGTCTTCTTTCTGGAGTGGGTGTAGTAGCCCTTCCTGCTTGCCTCTCTTTCGGTTCATCAAAATACATGGAATACAGCACTCAATATATTTCTTGATCTTCTCTTCGACATTTTGTATGTAGAATTCTCTACAAATCAAATCCTTCGTCTTCTTTGCTGCAAAATGACCTCTATCATGTGCACGGCTGATAATTTGTTTCTGCATGTCATTGGGTACCACCATAAGTTCCTCGTCCTGTACAAGTCTATATAGCATACCAGATTTCAGGAAATAATCGTCGTAAGTCTTCTGTTCGTCGTTCAGAATTTGTTTAATAGCCTTAATCTTTTCATCTTTCGACTGTGCATCTTTTAAAGCGATGCTTATGCTGTCTTCAGTTATCATCATGATTGGGTAGCGGCTGAGAGCATCGACATCCTTCATTCTAGTTCCTGTTCCGATGTTCCACAGCATAATCGTACTCCTGCAGGAACAAAATCCATCGCGCCACCCTAGTGCATAAGTTTTGTTTCTCCAGCGTCTTTGTAAAAGCATTGTAAAAGCATTTGTAAAACTGTTATCAGTTTAAAATGAATGCCTAAGAGATATCTATATCGATCTGTTGATAGGTTCTGGTTTGTTCTTCGATTTAATGTGCGTCGGACAGATTCGACTATCAGACCAATTGCCAACATTGCAGGAGACAAAACTTGGTTGGATAGTGTCAGAAAGCATTGATAGCTCGGAGAATAAGCGTGCAGTTTTAGCCGCTTTTGAAAATTCCTCTTGCATCTCTATTGACGACTTTCGACCCACAACGCTGGAGTACCAAAACTTAGAGCAGCAATGCAGGAAGCAGCTGCTCGAGTGCCAGGTGCAAGTGGAAAAACTGCGATCGGAGAATCAGGAACTGCAGCGCGAACTTTTCGATATATTAAAACCTACATATCCACGCTAAATGAAATTCAAATTTCAACATTTGAAATTTCTACATTGCTAAATTTCCTGCCATTCTATGCAATTACAGAGGTTCCCGATGATCAAGATGTAATCACGACAAGCCGCCTTCGTAAAGAAGCGCCGATTGCTGCATTCGACGACCATCCCAGCGTAGCCGCCAGCTGCGCCCAAGCAAGCATCTTCAAGAGGGCAGAACGGGAAAAATATACGGCCCTGCCCTTGGCCCTTATTTTGTTTGTTTCAAAATTTCGCCCCCTCTATGTCACTTATTTTGTTTGTTAAAGTCTATGTCACTTGTTTGTTTGTTTGTTAAACGCTTTGCTGCTTGCTCGCTCTTCGCTATCTCCGCTTTGCGTCTGCCTACCGACGTCTGCCGAGCGAAGCTGCGCTTAGCGATCGGAGCGGCAATGTAAAGGGCAGGCAAGCCACACTTGCAATTTGGATGTCACGCATTAAAGTACATATCGTAATTTTATTTCTGCGCCGAGTTTTATTTAATTCGAAATAATTAGTCGGCCGATTGGGGATAAAATGATGACTGGATCATCAGGTAGTGCAGGGAGGAATCCCACAGTGCTCTCGCCGCTTCTTTTAATGTATACACAAAATGAGACTATATCAGATCTGTTCGTAAAAGTGTAACGTCCAGAAGGATTTGATTTAAGACCCCACTGTATTTATTTTGTTCTTGTCCAGTTCGATGTCTATTTGGTATTGAAAATGTCGCAGCGGCGAAAAGTCTGTCCGTCCGTCCAGATTTTTCCGTCTTCCATCCCTTCTTGCGCCCTTTTGTTCCGATTGCTTCGTCGCTTAGCGATGGACTTATTTCCAAATATGAATATGTCAAGAATATCGTCTGCGTTCCTCAACATCCCCCGCCCGCCCCGAAACACAGTTTCTGAACGGGGCAATCCAAATTTTAAATTGGTCGGGTTAATTCTCCAGATGCGGTCTTGAGCTTGACTGCTCGATCCAGTTCGTCCTTTTGGATAGGCTTCTATAACTCGTGCAATAGCCAGAATGAAGCCGGTGGGCTTTGGACTTTTTAACAAGCCCAACGTCCCCGATCGAGATGTTAGGGATTGACGTGGTCCAAAACTTTGGACGCTGTTGCAAACTGGTCTGGTATAGAGCATGCCATTGTTTCCAGAAAATACATGGACTGGATTTGTTTCAAAATCTGCCAGTACCCCCGCGACCCACAGGAATGTGAAAATCTGGTCAACCTCCGATATGGTGGTGAATGGTCGTCCAATCGAGAAGTGAGCCGGCGATAAATAGTTGAATTTTTCAGTATCCGGTGTGTAGCATTTATTTTTGTGAGTTGCGCTAACTGGGTACGCATCTGCTCAAATGTTCGCCCCAGGTTCCGACGACTCGTCGAAGGTGCAACGAAAATCGAACTGCCGATTCCCATTTTCCACCCCAATGAGGAGAACCAGGCGGAATGAATACCCATTGGATGCCATATCTACCAGATACCAGGTCGGTGTGTTTATGTGACGCCCGTAACAAATTTGCATTTCATCAGTGAGCGTTTCGCGCCGATGAAATTTTCTGACTGATTCACTGTAGATTTTGGCACATTTGCACGTAGAGATATGAAGCGCCGCAGTGCAGCCAGGAACGTTTCAGTGGTGAGATCCGTGGCAAGTTCCAAATGTATTGCCGATGTGTCCAGGCAAACGAATAGGCATATATAGCCCTTGCTTATACGTGGTTTGCGAACCTTGCCATCCTTAAAGGATTGGCCCATTTTGGACTGTATTTAACCGGTGTTGACAAATGGCATGTCTATTTGGTATACGAAAACTGGGTCGATCAGCCATCCGTTGCTGTGATGTATGCTGTCTTTGTCGAAAACAAGCCAAACATTCGTGGGTGATTTTTGCGTACGAGGTTACGTGCGCCAAATATCGAAAACCTTTTTCGAACAATTACGAAGAGTGCAGAAACACCAGGGTGGAGGTTGACCCGGTGCTCGGCCCGCCCTGATCACAGTTTCGTGAACGGGAATGAGTCTTGGCAGCAAAACTGGATGTTTCCGACCCTGATTAGATTGTCTTTGTCAATGATTGGGGACAGTTTCCTTTCCTGCGATCGGCTCCGTAATGGCTCCTGACAAGTGCAATTGGTAGTCATCTTGAAAGCAGGTTTGCGCGTAACGCAAACACAGAATCCGTCCAGTCCTGATCTCATGAAATGTAAGGGATTGGGAGGTCCCTGTCCCGACGATGGATGTTTTGTGGTTGGATGAAGCGAAGAACATAGCCAATAGTGTGCACCAACTTCTGCCAGGAGGAGACTCGGGCTATTAGTTCTTCCAGTAGATTATCCCATTTTGATTCGACCAATGTAGACAAACAATTGTATGAACAATTGAATGGTAGTCCAATTGTAGAAGTCGAACCATGCAAAAATAGTTGACCTCATATCCGTGTCGTAATCCAGCCTAAATTGATCGTATGCATCTGCTCAAAAGAAGTGGTCCGAGGTTCCAGGCGTGGTCAAGGTTGCAGCTTAACCGATCGAACTGCCGATTCAGCCACTGGCGGTATGGACACAGACATGGTCGTCGTTATTAGGCTGCTGTAAACTACAGCAGCGTATGCCTGGATAAAAGCATCGGAGAATCCGTGCAATTTGATGTTGTCTGCGTCGTTGATGCCATGGAGTCTTTGGCAACCAAACGTGGCGTAGTTGAAACTGCTGGGATCTGTCGAGGTCAACTCGCCACTTCAGCCAATTGTCCGCCAGTTTTGTTGGAAGTGGATCATCCCAATCCAGATTGCAGCAGCCATAGTCGTTGAAAAAGAATCTTGAACTGAACCACGACGGGTGCCAAGAGTGCAGATTGGGTCCGAATATCCGTGAAACATCGGACAAGACTTGTCTTTTTAGCAGTTAGTGTCCGCAGATCCGCCCACATTGTATGTTGTCCCGTCCATCCTTTCCCACCAGCCAGTAGAGTTCCAGAACCTTTACTGGTGACCATTGGTAGTTGGTTGTGTGGTGGCGTCGGTATCCTCTGTTATGCCTTTGGTATTGGATACCCATTTTGTCTCTAGGCTGGCGCCCTGGACCTCACATGTATAAGTTCGTTCCGGTTCCGTAGTAGCTCATCCTCACTGTTTGATCCAGTAAGAACATCGTCAACGTAGAAATCTTCCAGTCGGATTTTCGCAGCATTCGGAAATTCATGATCATGATCCAAAACCAGTTGTTGCAACACCCGAACCGCTAGGAATGGCGCACATGAAGTTCCGTAGGTGACGGTACATAGTTCAAAGTGCTTGATTGGATCGGTTGGATCTTTTCTCCAAACGATTCTCTGAAAATCTCGATGCTTATTGCAGACCCATATTTGGCGGAACATTTCCACAATATCCGCTGAGAATACGAATTTGTACAATCTGAAGCGCAGGCACACAGCAAATAGATCGCGTTGAATGCTGGTCCCTGTAAAGAGAGTGTCGTTCAAAGCCTTACCATTGGCGTCGCAGAATGTTAGACCCCTCGAAAACTCAGCATTCTTTCGACCCAACACAGGGTAGTGTTGCATGTAGAAATGTTGCCCAGAAACCTGATTTCTTCCGTTAGCAGTTGTCGGCATGTGTCCCAAAGTCTGATATTCTCGCATGAAATGGGTATCTGATTGTAGAACTGCTCATTCTGTCGCAAGCGACGTTCAACCGATTTGAAACGCTTGAGAGCTCCTTGTGTAGAGTATCTACAGAACGTGTTGCTACCTACTGCCCTCGTCCATGTAACAGATCGTTATGGAGCACTTATCCCATGTCGTGCCATTTTGGATTCTGCATCACAGACAAACTTTGTAACATCTAGACTTGCTAATCAGTTGCAATTGGAATATCATTCGTCTTATGTTAACATCTCCGGTATCGGAGTGCCCATTCTACCTTCGAGCAAGTCTGTACATATTGTTGTACAATCCCAGGACGCAAGTCAATCGAGCTTCCTTCGCTGCAATTGTCACCAACTCAATTACGGAAATGCAGCCGAACTTCGACCTAGACGCAAAGGATTGGCCAATGCCGAATAATCTAAAACTAGCTGATCCTAATTTCTCCAATATCCAACGTATCGATCTGTTGATAGGTTCTGGTTTGTTCTTCGATTTAATGTGCGTCGGACAGATTCGACTATCAGACCAATTGCCAACATTGCAGGAGACAAACTTGGTTGGATAGTGTCAGGAAGCATTGATAGCTCGGAGAATAAGCGTGCAGTTTTAGCCGCTTTTGAAAATTCCTCTTCCATCTCTATTGACGACTTTCGACCCAAAACGCTGGAGTACCAAAACTTATCCAGCAGCAAAACAAAATCAAGCAGCTTTATCGAAAATTTCAGGTGCAAGTGGAAAAACTGCGATCGGAGAATCAGGAACTGCAGCGCGAACTTTTCGATATATTAAAACCTACATATCCACGCTAAATGAAATTCAAATTTCAACATTTGTTTTTCTACATTGCCCTAAACAGTTTTACTGCCATTCTATGCAATTACAGTAGTTCCCGATGATCAATCCTGTAATCACGACAACGTCGCCTTCGTAAAGATCAGGCGATTGCCGCATTCGACGATCATCCCAGCGTAGCCGCCAGCTGCGCCCAAGCAAGCATCTTCAAGAGGGCCGTTGGAAAAATAGCGGTTCTGCCCTCAGCCGCTTATTTTGTTTGTTGAACTTATTACTTATGTCTATGTCACTCATTTGTTTGTTAAAGTTTGCGGCATTTTCAGTCCCCTGCTAAATGCTCTCTGCAAGCTCGCTCTTCGCTATCTCCGCTTTGCGTCTGCCTACCGACGTCTGCCGAGCGAAGAATGCGCTTAGCGATCGGAGCGGCAATGTAAAGGGCAGGCAAGCCACACTTGCAATTTGGATGTCACGCATTAAAGTACATATCGTAATTTTATTTCTGCGCCGAGTTTTATTTAATTCGAAATAATTAGTCGGCCGATTGGGGATAAAATGATGACTGGATCATCAGGTAGTGCAGGGAGGAATCCCACAGTGCTCTCGCCGTTTCTTTTTAATGTATACACAAAAGACTACATCAGATCTGTTCGCAAATAATATGCTCGAGGGATTTGATTTTAGTGGACTGTATTTATTTTGTTCTTGTCCAGTTCGATGTCTATTTGGTACTGAAAATGCCGTCGCAGCGGCGAAAGAATATGTTGTATACAGATTTTTGGTCTCTTCCATTCTCTTCTTGCTCCCTTTTCCCCATTGCTTCGTCGCTTAAAGCGATGGACTTAAAAACTAAATATGAGAAGTCAAGAATATCGTCTGCGTTCCTCAACATCCATCGGCCCGCCCTTCAACACAGTTTCTGAACGGGGCAATACCGCAAATTTAGTAATTGGTCGGGTTAATTCTCCAGATGCGGTCTTGAGTCCAGTATACTGCTCGATCCAGTTCGTCCTTTCCTGGATAGGATTCAATAATATTTGGTCGTTGACATGCAAACTGACTGCATCTTTCAAGCCTCGCGATGCAAAGCTAATGACCGTTCAAGTTCTAGCCCGTTGTTGGCCAGCAGAAGGCTGTTACGGCGGATCCCTTGAGAAAATTAGCCCTCCTCCCGCCCAATGACCTTGGGGTCTGCCGCATGACGCAAAGGCGCGTAGTTTTCCGAACCGAACGCGAACATGCAAAAAAGATGGCTGTTAGACTAACATTCGAGGAAAATTAGCACTAAACTTACTAAGAAACTAAGCATGCAATCAAAATACAAATACCACTACAATTGGTGCCTAATTACTAGAAAGGTGTGTACCAGGATTAGTAATTTAATAAGACAGAAAAAATTAGTGGTGGATATAATATGGTAGCGGGGCCTATAATCCGAGCATAAGACCCTAAACGGTTCATACTCTAGGAATAATTAAATCTACCAAGTGGAAGGAACAACGGTATAAAAATTCTAGTCAGTCTAATATTTATCGTGAAACTTTATGCGGCTCAACAGATCAGGGCCTGTCTGTGTCACCCCCATCAAGTTGTGCATAAATATCACACCAAGCATTTTATACGGTTAATTAAGGATTTGTGATGGGAGGGATAACTCGTGCAATGAACCGTTTAAGCCGGTGGGCTGTTGGACTCCTTAACAAGCACAACGTCCCCGATCCACCATGTTAGGGATTGACGTGGTCCACTTTGGACGCTGTTGCAGAGTGGTCTGGTACTCCTGATGCCATTGTTTCCAGAAACCTTGGTACATGGACTGGATTGCATGCCAGTACCCCTATCGACCCAGTGGAATGTGACCCGAATGTTAACCTCCGGTATGGTGGTGAATGGTCGTCGTTCGGTGAGCCGGCGATAAATAGTTGACCTCCATATCCGGTGTGTAGCATAGAGGACGTGAGTTGCGAAAGTAGGGTACGCATCTGCTCAAATGTAAGGGTTGAGGTTCCGACGACTCGTCGAAGGTGCAGTTTAACCGATCGAACTGCCGATTCCCATTTTCCACCCCAATGAGGTGAACCAGGCGGAATGAATACCCATTGGATGCCAGGGCATGAGTAACCAGGTCGGTGTGTTGCTGTGACGCCCGTAGGGTTTGCATTTCATCGAGTGAGCGTTTCGCGCCGATGAAATTTGTGCCGTTGTCACTGTAGATTTTGGCACATTTGCCACGTTAGAGATATGAAGCGCCGCAGTTCCCAAAGTTTCAGGGTGAGATCCGTGGCAAGTTCCAAATGTATTGCCGATGTGTCCAGGCAACGAATAGGCATATATAGCCCTTGCTTATACGTGGTTTGCGAACCTTGCCATCCTTGAGAAGGATTGGCCCATTTTGTTGGTGTTGGTCGCAACCGGTGTTGACAAATGGCAGTGCTTGTGTGATACGAATGCTGGGTAGATCAGCCATTCGTTGCTGTGATGTATGCTGTCTTTGTCGAAAACAAGCCAAACATTCGTGGGCGATTTTGCGTACGAGGTTACGTGCGCCAAATATCCAGAACCTTTGCCGAACAATTACGAAGAGTGCAGAAACACCAGGGTGGAGGTTGACCCGGAGCTCGGGTTCCAAGATTAGTTTCGTGGTGCGATGCGTCTTGGCAGCAAAACTGGATTTTTCCGACCCTGATTAGATTGTCTTTGTCAATGATTGGGGACAGTTTCACAAGCTGCGATCGGCTCCGTAATGGCTTCTGACAAGTAGCAATTGGTAGTCATCTTGAAAGCAGGTTTGCGCGTAACGCAAACACAGAATCCGTGCAGTCCTGATCTCATGAAATGTAAGAGATTGGGAGCTCCTGTCCCCAGATGGATGTTTTGTGCGTTGGATGAAGCGAAGAACATAGCCAATAGTGTGCACCAGCTTCTGCCAGGAGGAGACTCGGGCTATTAGTTGTTCCAGTAGATTATCCATTTTTGATTCGACCAATGTAGACAAACAATTGGTTTTGACTTCGTTTTGTATGCCATTTTCTGAAAGAGTAACGTAAAACTTTGAGTTGTTCAACTTTACCAAGAATTGATCGTTGTCACGTAGCCATGTAGGACCAGTCCACCACAGCCGAAAGTCGATGAGGTCGGCAGCCATGAGGCCCCTGGACGCACAGTCAGCTGGGTTTGTTTTGGAGTCCACATGACGCCAAGCATGGCATGGAATGGAATCCAGAATTGCCGAGGTTCGATTCCCAACAAACGTCTTCAGCTGGGCTGGTGCATATGATAGTCACGATAGAACAATTGTAGAGTCGCACCATGCAAATATAGTTGTATCTCTGTGTCGTAATCCAGCCTTAATTGATCGTATGAATTGGCTCAGAAGAAGTGCTCCGCAAAGCTCCAGGCGTGGCAAGGATTGCTGCTTGAGTGGAGCCACCCTTGTCTTTGCAGCCAGTAAAGATATGGACACAGAGCCGTCGTCGTGTATTACTCTGCTGTAAACTACAGCAGCGTATGCCTTGATAGAAGCATCGGAGAATCCGTGCAATTTGATGTTGTCTGCGTCGTTGACAACCAAACGTGGTAGTTTGAAACTGCTGCAATGTGTCGAGGTCAGCTCGCCACTTCAGCCAATTGTCCGCCAGTTTTGTTGGAAGTGGATCATCCCAATCCAGATTGAGTAGCCATAGTCGTTGAAAAAGAATCTTGAACTGAACCACGACGGGTGCCAAGAGTCCAAGTGGGTCGAATATCCGTGAAACATCGGACAAGACTTGTCTTTTGTGCAGTTAGGATTTGCAGATAGACCCACATTGTATGTTAGCGTGTTCTTTCCAGGATGCCAGTAGAGTCCCAGAACCTTTACTGGTGACCATTGAGTTGGTTGTGTGGAGGCGTCGGTATCCTCTGTTATGCCTTTGGTATTGGATACCCATTTCCCGAGCTCTAGCTTGGCGCAGGACATTAGTTGTATAAGTTCGTTCCGGTTCCGTAGTAGCTCATCCTCACTGTTTGATCCAGTAAGAACATCGTCAACGTAGAAATCTTCCAGTAGGATTTTCGCAGCATTCGGAAATTCATGATGATGATCCAAAGCCAGTTGTTGCAACACCCGAACCGCTAGGAATGGCGCACATGAAGTTCCGTAGGTGACGGTACATAGTTCAAAGTGCTTGATTGGATCGGTTGGATCTTCTCTCCAAACGATTCTCTGAAAATCTCGATGCTTATTGCAGACCCATATTTGGCGGAACATTTCCACAATATCCGCTGAGAATACGAATTTGTACATTCTGAAGCGCAGGCACACAGCAAATAGATCGCGTTGAATGCTGGGCCCTGTAAAGAGAGTGTCGTTCAAAGCCTTACCATTGGCGTCGCGGAATGACCCGTCGAAAACTACTCGGAGTTCCAAAGTCTGATATTCTCGCATGAAATGTATGTATTGTAGCTGCTCATTCTGTGGCAAGCGACGTTCAACCGATTTGAAACGCTTGAGAGCTCCTTGTAGAGTATCTACAGAACGTGTTGCTACCTACTGCCCTCGTCCATGTAACAGATCGTTATGGAGCACTTATCCCATGTCGTGCCATTTTGGATTCTGCATCACAGACAAACTTTGTAACATCTAGACTTGCTAATCAGTTGCAATTGGATCATCGTTCGTCTTATGTTAACTTCTCCGGTATCGGAGATTCCATTCTACCTTCGAGCAAGTCTGTACATATAGTTGTACAATCCCAGGACGCAAGCAATCGAGTTTCCTTCGCTGCAATTGTCACCAACTCAATTACGGAAATGCAGCCTAACTTCGACCTACACGCAAAGGATTGGCCAATGCCGAATAATCTAAAACTAGCTGATCCTAATTTCTCCAAGCTCCAACGTATCGATCTGTTGATAGGTTCTGGTTTGTTCTTCGATTTAATGTGCGTCGGACAGATTCGACTATCAGACCAATTGCCAACATTGCAGGAGACAAAACTTGGTTGGATAGTGTCAGAAAGCATTGATAGCTCGGAGAATAAGCGTGCAGTTTTAGCCGCTTTTGAAAATTCCTCTTGCATCTCTATTGACGACTTTCGACCCACAACGCTGGAGTACCAAAACTTAGAGCAGCAATGCAGGAAGCAGCTGCTCGAGTGCCAGGTGCAAGTGGAAAAACTGCGATCGGAGAATCAGGAACTGCAGCGCGAACTTTTCGATATATTAAAACCTACATATCCACGCTAAATGAAATTCAAATTTCAACATTTGAAATTTCTACATTGCTAAATTTCCTGCCATTCTATGCAATTACAGAGGTTCCCGATGATCAAGATGTAATCACGACAAGCCGCCTTCGTAAAGAAGCGCCAATTGCTGCATTCGACGATCATCCCAGCGTAGCCGCCAGCTGCGCCCAAGCAAGCATCTTCAAGAGGGCCGTTCTGCCCTCAGCCGCTTATTTTGTTTGTTACTTATGTCTATGTCACTGTTTGTTTGTTTGTTAAAGCTTTGCGCTTGCTTGCCCTTCGCTATCTCCGCTTTGCGTCTGCCTACCGACGTCTGCCGAGCGAAGCTGCGCTTAGCGATCGGAGCGGCAATGTAAAGGGCAGGCAAGCCACACTTGCAATTTGGATGTCACGCATTAAAGTACATATCGTAATTTTATTTCTGCGCCGAGTTTTATTTAATTCGAAATAATTAGTCGGCCGATTGGAGATAAAATGATGACTGGATCATCAGGTAGTGCAGGGAGGAATCCCACAGTGCTCTCGCCGCTTCTTTTTATACCCGATACTCAAAATGAGTATTGGGGTATATTAGATTTGTGGTAAAAGTGTAACGTCCAGAAGGAAGCGTTTCCGACCCCATAAAGTATATATATTCTTGATCAGCATCAATAGCCGAGTCGATTGAGCCATGTCTGTCTGTCCGTCTGTCCGTCCGTCCGTCTGTCCGTCTGTCCGTCCCTATTAGCGCATAGTGTTCAAAGACTATAAGAGCTAGAGCAACGACATTTTGTATCCAGACTTCTGTAATATGTCACTGTTACAAGTGTATTTCAAAACTTCGCCCCGCCCACTTCCGCCCCCACAAAGGACGAAAATCTGTGGCATCCACAATTTTAAAGATACGAGAAAATTAAAAACGCAGAATCGTAGAGATTGAATTTATCTTCTAGACTGCAGAATCTGAATTGGATTGTATTATTATTATAGCCAGAATGAAGAAAACAATTTCATTTTTTCTCGCCCTGTCTCTCTCTAACACACACGTATCATAGCCGGCTTTGCATAGCGCAAAACATTAGCGCCTAGATCTCAGAGACTATAAGAGATAGAGCAACCAAATTTTTTATCCAGATTCCTATAATATTGGACCTTGACGAGTTTGTTTCAAAATTTCGCCCCCTTCCACCCCCGCAAAGTGCGAAAATCTGGAGCATCCACAGATCTCAGAGACTATTAGACCTGACTGTCGAGCTCTCACTGCTACAAAACTATTTGTAATTTTTCACTGCAGAACTCACTGTTACAAGTGTATTTATTTTTGCTCAGAGAGCTCACTGCTACAAGTGTGTTTCAAAATTTCGCCCCACCCCTTCCGCAGCCATAAACAACGAAAATCTGTGGCAACCACAATTTTGATGATAGGAGAAAATTAAAAACGCACAATCATAGAGAATGGCCATATCTACCAGATACCAATCGGTTTATTATTATAGCCAAAAGTAACAAATCAATTTGCAGTGGCTACGCAGCGCCCGTCGACACGTTCTGACTGATTTTCTGTCTCTCTCGCACGCACTCTTTGTCGTTTAATGTAGCCATACTGACTATGTATCGGGTATAAATGTAGAGTTGCGGTCGCAGCAGCAACTCACAACGTTCCCCCTCGTTTCTTTAAAATATGTGGCAAAATTTTCTTCTGAACGCCATTGACGATTTTGGAATCTGTCTCTTTGTTCTCCTTTGGACAAGGTTGCCCCAAATGCCACGATCAATTGCTCGCACAAGTAATGAGCTGATTCAAGATACGTGCGGGATCTGCATGGAGCCAACTCTGAGCGTTTCCTTTGAGCTTAGCAATCAGCAGCATTCGTTTAGTGATGTTGTCCAGCTTGTAGATTTTAGCAATATTCTCCAGCTGTATGACCCAGTTTTGGCGCACTGTGTCCCATCGAATTCCATAGTCACTTCCTTTGCCAATGTGAGCGATGTTGCCGAAGATCCCCATATGTTGTTTACATTTGTGTCCTGTGACGTTTTGCAACACTGTCTGAATCGTAGCCTTTTCCATCACTGTGGTCGATGGTGCTGTTAACATTGGTGCTGTTAGCGCAGCCACTGTTAACTGTGGTGCTGTTAGCGCTGCTACTGTTATCGATATCGGTAGCTTCGTTGCCCTCGTTGATGACGTCATTGGCTTGGCCGACATGCACGATCTTGTTTATTTCGTCATGAATTTTTTTCAGCAAGACTCTGCCTGCATCTATCTCTGCGCGTAATTTCATCAGGGCGTCGTTCTCGGCTTCTACTGCGCTTGGCTGTTCCGTGCATAGTAAAAATTCCTCCTGCATGTCTTGAATCGATGGTGCTGCCTCTTCTACGACTGGCGGCGCCATGGTTGGTGCTTCACCTGCCAACTGCTGCTGCTCCGCTTGGCCGATCGAACCTTCTGGTGGGTCGCCGCGTGCGTTTGGTTGAATTGCGCTAACACGTGCGACCAGTTCGGTTTTCGAGCCTTGGGTTGATAGCCCGAGTCCAGACAGCCACCTTTTTAGTTGCACTACCGAGAATTGGTTTAATTCGATGTCGCACATTGTGAGTAGGGCCCACTTCTGAGATTGTGAGAGTGAAATAGGATGGACGATTTACTTTTCCGAACACGTCTTTATTCAACTCATCCGCCATTTAGAATGAACGAGCGTCGATCTACATACTTTTCATGTGCCCGTATCTTCGGTATTTTTCTGGGGTGGCCGTACATTTATGGATTCTTAATCTAAGCTAGGGATGCCGTATTGGCTGATATAGGTTGTAATGGGGCTGCCGTACTGAGTGATAGGGGTTATCCTACCACAAAGGCGGCTGAGGGCCAAGAATTAGGTGCTACTTGGCAAGCAGCTAATCGGCTGGGTGCTGCTCGAACAGTATGTTTTTGGAAATTCCTCATTCTCCATTAGTCTTTTTTTAAGAATTTCAGATTGACACAATTGACACAATTCAGGTTGACACAATCAACAGCCACAAGAATAACGTGTTCCTGGTTCTTTTTGTTCGACGCTACTACATTAATGACATCATTAATGCACATCACTGCAGACTTGTTTGTTTGGTAGGCATAAAATCTGTAAGGTATTATCTGGTTTTCTTGTATGTGCTTTTCTTGGCTTTTACCATGCCGTTTACTGTCTTGGCTAGGACCGAAATCAGGGATATGGGTCGAAAGTTTTTGATGTTAGTAAGATCCATTTTTTCGGTATTGGTGCAATTCTGATAGATCTCCATAAATGTACCGTAAAATGTACCAGTTCTGTCTTTGTGTTTGTGTTTAGTGCACTCAACATCTCATAGGTGATGTGATCTAACACTCCTGCCGTTTTCCTGTTTGTAACTAACACAGCTTCTAAATCTAGCGCCGTTTAGCGTATAATCTGTATTATAATGGTTCGAATCTTATGAAGTCTCGTGTAAGTTAGGCTAGGGCAAAGCGGGAGCGGAATAAAAGCTCGCTCTCGCTCTTGGCGAATTCGCCCCGCTTTGCCACCGTAGGTAAGATAGGCTAAGAAGAAATTGTTTTGAATACATCGGGGAAGTCGAGAAAATCTATTAAAACGAACGCACGCACTCCTTTTTTTCGTCGTAAAATAAAATAATTTGCAGCCACCCAAGTTTTCGGTCTTTTCATAGAAAAACTATTCTAAAATTGCAGTAGGAAATCATCCTGCGATCCTCGGTTTTTAATCCGGTTGCGCCAGTTACCAGTTTGTCCTGGTTCTTCCAGATGGTCCTGGGTGTTCTTGTATGGGTTTATAGTTCAGTCTTTGCCAAAGATTGCTGTTTGAATCTGAATAAAGTCTGACTGCTCGGTTTTAAGTTCAAAATCGAAGTGTTTGGTCTTTATTAATTTCTATTCTTAGGAAGCCTTCGCAGAGTCTCTGAGCTTAGTACATAAGGGGCATACATGTGGGGTTTTATTTACTTTAGGTTTAATAATTAATTTGTATTTAATGTTTGATAAGTTTAGGATAAATGTATTCTTTATTCTGCGTCGTTTTATTCTTCTTCTCTGCGGCCGTCGTCGTTTTTGCGTCTTTTCGGTACCGTCGTCGTTTTATTTCTCTGCTTGTCTCTTCCTTGCTCGTCGTCTTCTTCGTGATGGCATAATCGTTGTTCGTCGTTCTTTTTAGTGATGGGATCATCGTTGCTCGTCGTCTAGGGATCTTATCTTCATTTGGTATTTTGTGTGGTACACCAACCCACATTCAGCCATTCTGATTAAGCATTCGACCCGAATGCGTCGTCGTCGTCGTCGTCGTTGCCAATGGACCATGGCTTCATGTACTCCGCGCACGATGAGGTATTCTTTGGGCCATCGCAGTTTCCGACTTTCTGAACATCATACGCATTGTTATGTTTGATTCCAACAACTTGGTAGGGTCCCAAAACTTTGCTTTTAATTTCAGGCCACTACCAAACTGTGTACGTTTGATGGTAACCAAGTCACCAATATTATATCGTCTTGCAGGTTTTCGTCGTAGATTATACGTCTTCTTATTTTCGTTCTGAAGCTTCACAATTTGAGCCTTTGCCTTTGCTCTTAGGTCGCTGCGTTCGTCGTTAAATATTGTTGCTGCTTCTTTGTTGATCAATTGTCGTATTTGGAGGTCTTCTTTTGTCCGCATCTTAACTCCAACTAGCATTTCAAAGGGTGTCGTATCAATGCTTCTCGTAAATGTTGAATTTACAGCTTGTTGAACTTTGCTGACATGCCTGTACCATTTAGTGGGGTCGTCGATACTCAGTTTTGAGAGCACTGAAATTATGATTGCATTCAGTCTCTCAACTTGACCATTTACTCTCGGTAGTCCTGTCGTCGTCTTCACCAGCTTAATCCCTTCGTCGTCACAATACTTAACAAAGTCTTGCGAGGTGAAAGCGGAGCCCTTATCCGAGATTATAAACGCTGGATTACCAAATGTAATACTTTGACTGCTAAGCTTCGCAATAACCTCATTTGCGGTAGTCGATTTCGTGGGATACAGCCAGCAATACTTCGTGAATGAGTCTATAACTGCAAAGATATGTTTGTAGTCCTTGTGCGTCGAATCCAGAGGTCCCAAAAAGTCAATATGATAAGTGTATAATGGAACGTCTTCTTTCTGGAGTGGGTGTAGTAGCCCTTCCTGCTTGCCTCTCTTTCGGTTCATCAAAATACATGGAATACAGCACTCAATATATTTCTTGATCTTCTCTTCGACATTTTGTATGTAGAATTCTCTACAAATCAAATCCTTCGTCTTCTTTGCTGCAAAATGACCTCTATCATGTGCACGGCTGATAATTTGTTTCTGCATGTCATTGGGTACCACCATAAGTTCCTCGTCGTGTACAAGTCTATATAGCATACCAGATTTCAGGAAATAATCGTCGTAAGTCTTCTGTTCGTCGTTCAGAATTTGTTTAATAGCCTTAATCTTTTCATCTTTCGACTGTGCATCTTTTAAAGCGATGCTTATGCTGTCTTCAGTTATCATCATGATTGGGTAGCGGCTGAGAGCATCGACATCCTTCATTCTAGTTCCTGACCGATGTTCCACAGCATAATCGTACTCCTGCAGGAACAAAATCCATCGCGCCACCCTAGTGCATAAGTTTTGTTTCTCCAGCGTCTTTGTAAAAGCATTGTAAAAGCATTTGTAAAACTGTTATCAGTTTAAAATGAATGCCTAAGAGATATACTCTGTAGCAAGGTAATAATTAGTGAGGCATTCAACTAGTATTTAAAATAGCATACAGCGCGCATTGGTATTTACCGCACCATCGATACACTCGGCGGGAAATACCAATAGTGAGATATCGGATAAGAAACATCGATAATAGAGTAAGTTCACTTTGTAAATGGCGGTCGTGAGAGACAGACGCGCAGCTAATAAAAAAGAGTTATATCAAATCGCCGGGCTTGTGTTTTATACCCAGACAGTTCACCCACACACCGATATTGGTCACTACAATTCCCGGGTTAGACGGCCTACAATTTCAGAAGTGGGATAGGATCAACCGCCGCCAGTGAAAAATAGCGAAAATTTTTCTTTTCTCGTCCGTCGAAGACGCCATCGCTGAAAAAAAAAACATGTCGGACTTGGTCGGCACGGAGGAGTTCTCGGCCGCCCAGCTGCGCGGATGGCTGGAGTCCCTCAATCTACCAAAAGGTGGAAGCAAAGCCGCCATGGCAGCGAGACTTAACGAAATACCAGTAGAGCTGCGGGGACAGGGACCACCGGCAGCCGAAACAAGCGAGAACGAGAGGGAAGATGAGGCAGCCGCAGATCAAGACTCGACGAAGAGCGAACGCAAAGAGAAGAACGAAAAAGCACCGCAAGCGCCTGGGCACAACAACAACCACGGCGAATATCGAGCAGAGGTTGAAATGTTACAATTGCAAATCGAGCTGCTGAAGCTGCAGAGCGAGAGGGAGAAGGAAGGGAGAGGAGAGAACACAACACCAGCCGCCAACAATGACGCTGGCGTCATGTTGCTAAATGCCGCCAAAGACATGTTGCCAACATATCATGGCAACATTTCTGGAAACAACGATGACGTCACAACTTGGATCGCGCAGTTTAAGGCCATCGCAAAAGTGAACAAACTGAAGGATGAGAAGCTACTAATGCTGCTAATGTCGAAGCTTAAGGACAAAGCATTGGTGTGGCTGCATTCGAGTCCGGAGCACATGTCGTTGCCAATCGATCAGTTGTTGAACGTCATGGAAGACACTTTCCATCCCAAGGAAAGCAAACTGTTGCTCCGTCGCAAGTTCGAGTCCCGTTCATGGGCACGTGACGAGGAGTTCTCAATGTACTTCAACGCCAAAGTGTCGCTGGCATCCCGCATAGTCATTGACGACGAGGAGTTTATTGACGGAGTCATCGAAGGTATCCCAGATGTAGGCCTGCGTAGGCAAGCCCACATGCAGTGCTTTGGTGCTCCATATCAACTACTCAAGGCGTTCGAGAAGATCATGCTGCCAAAGAGGTACGGTTCAACTGAAGGCGCAAACACTGGAGCCTCGCCAACACCCATTCGCTGCTACAACTGCAACTCTTTGGGCCACGTGGCGGGGGTGCCGCAAGCCCAAGCGCGAAAGAGGAGCGTGCTACGGATGCGGCAGCATGAGTCACCAGGTGTCACACTGTGACGAAAAGAAGAACAAGGTACATAACGATTACATATACAAATTTAACATATACATTAGCAATTACAATAACAAATGCTTGTCCTTAGATTGCCTCATCGACTCAGGGAGCCCAATAAGTTTTATAAAGTTATCATGTCTAGAGCACCAGTCGGAAAATAAACAAAATAAAGCGGAAGAGCGCTCACGATTAAGTTCGAATGAAATCAAAGAAGATGATTTAAGTTTATATAAGTTTAACAAAGACAAGAAAAACAGAGAAATTGAATTTATTTTGAATAAAAATGCGGATTACGCTTATGTTGGACTAAACAATAGCAAACTTAACATCTTTGGTAAAAT
>VHIG01000025.1:0-68287 GCA_008121275.1 Drosophila lowei | reverse complement strand
CGCTGCAGACAATTTATCTCCGCTGTCGGGAAATTTATATCCGCTGGCAGAAAACTTATCTCCGCTGGCGAACAACTTATCTCCGCTGGCGGACAACTAATCTCCGCTGACGAACAACGTTTCTCCGCAGGCGGAAAACTTATCTCCGCTGGCGAACAACTTATCTGCGCTGCGGAAAACTCATCTCCACTGGCGAACAACTTATCTCAGCTGGCGGACAACTATTCTCCGCTGGCGAAAACTTATCTCCGCTGGCGGAAAACTTATCTCCGCTGGCAATCATCTTGTCTCCGCTGGCAGACAATTAATCTCCGCTGGCGGGCAATTTATATCCGCTGGCAGAAAACTTATCTCCGCTGGCGAACAACTTATCTCCGCCTGCGGAAAACTTATCTCCGCTGGCAGACAATTTATCTCCGCTGGCGGGAAATTTATATCCGCTGGCGGACAACTTATCTCCGCTGACGAACAACGTTTCTCCGCTGGCGGAAAACTTATCTCCGCTGGCGAACAACTTATCTGCGCTGGCGGAAAACTCATCTCCACTGGCGGACATCTTGTCTCCGCTGGCAGACAATTTATCTCCGCTGGCGGGAAATTTATATCCGCTAGCAGAAAACTTATCTCCGCTGGCGAACAACTTATCTCCGCTGGCGGAAAACTCATCTCCACTGGCGGACATTTTGTCTCCGCTGGCGGGAAATTTATTTCCGCCGACGAACAACTTATCTCAGCTGGCGGACAACTTATCTCCGCTGGCGGGCAATTTATATCCGCTGGCAGAAAACTTATCTCCGCTGGCAAACATCTTGTCTCCGCTGGCAGACAATTAATCTCCGCTGGCGGGCAATTTATATCCGCTGGCAGAAAACTTATCTCCGCTGGCGAACAACTTATCTCCGCCTGCGGAAAACTTATCTCCGCTGGCAGACAATTTATCTCCGCTGGCGGGAAATTTATATCCGCTGGCGGACAACTTATCTCCGCTGACGAACAACGTTTCTCCGCTAGCGGAAAACTTATCTCCGCTGGCGAACAACTTATCTGCGCTGGCGCAAAACTCATCTCCACTGGCGGACATCTTGTCTCCGCTGGCAGACAATTTATCTCCGCTGGCGGGAAATTTATATCCGCTTGCAGAAAACTTATCTCCGCTGGCGAACAACTTATCTCCGCTGGCGAACAACTTATCTCCGCCTGCGGAAAACTTATCTCCGCTGGCAGACAATTTATCTCCGCTGGCGGGAAATTTATATCCGCTGGCGGACAACTTATCTCCGCTGACGAACAACGTTTCTCCGCTAGCGGAAAACTTATCTCCGCTGGCGAACAACTTATCTGCGCTGGCGGAAAACTCATCTCCACTGGCGGACATCTTGTCTCCGCTGGCAGACAATTTATCTCCGCTGACGAACAACTTATCTCAGCTGGCGGACAACTTATCTCCGCTGGCGGAAAACTTATCTCCGCTGGCGGACATATTGTCTCCGCTGGCAGACAATTTATCTCCGCTGGCGGGAAATTTATCTCCGCTGGCGGACATCTTATCTCCGCTGGCGAACAACTTATCTCCGCTGGCGGAAAACTTATCTCGGCTGGCGGACATCTTGTCTCCGCTGGCAGACAATTTATCTCCGCTGTCGGGAAATTTATATCCGCTGGCAGAAAACTTATCTCCGCTGGCGAACAACTTATCTCCGCTGGCGGGAAATTTATATAAGCTGGGTGGAGCGTACGCTCCCCTCACCCCTCCATACTTCGGGGGTGCCGAAGAGTGACTGTGACAGCCCGGCTGCGGGTAATTTTGACGCGAAAGCAGGTGCCGTCATGGACCTCCAGTCGCCGGACTCCCAGTCGGTAGGCTCGATCGCGTAAGAATACGGTGATGTTGGATATGAGGTCCCGGGGCAACCGCCGCCCTGGCGCGTTGGTCCGCCATTAGGGGAGCCTCTGCCCATTCCGGGTCGTCCTGCACCGCGGCTACCGTAGGGTGGAGTCGGAGGATTTGCAGCAGGTCGGCCATCTCGCCATACTCCAGCGGGAGGCTCTCTTCGGAGCCGAAGTCGCGTACTTCCTCATCGGGACGTTGTGGGGTAGTCCGGCGTGGGCGGCAAAGAGGGGGCGGGATGTCAGCTGACCCCGATGGGTTGGCTGGTGCCCACTGCTGGTTCGCTTGTGGCGCGAAGTCCAGGTTCATGAGGGACCCGGAATCGGACCCTCCGTCGTCGCGTTGGGGTCCTGCTCCTTCCCCTGCATCGCTCGCGTTTGACACGTCAGAGTAGTGTGGCCCAGCACCATCACCGGATTCGTCCTCGTTGCGTACAGCTGGAGGGGTGACTACTCGACCTTGACCGGCCAGGTCCCACTCGGCCCAAAGGGGCGAGTCCCATTCGCTTCCGCGAGCCACTGGGTGTCCGCTCCTTCGTACTGCAGCGTGGACGCCAGGCTTGGAGCGTCGCGCAGGATCGTCTCGTGCTCGTCGGTGTCCGTGGTCGCATTGTCGTCGTCTATGGCAGCCCCGTAACTCCCGAGCCAAAGGCGATTCAGGGCGGCGACGTCGTGATTGGGCGCCGAGCGGACACCTGCGGTTGCGAAGCGACCATCGGGCTCCACTTCCTCTTCGGCGTCGGTCCCCGGGTCCTGTGTTTGTTGGTCGATCCACCCTTGGATGGCTGCCGCGCGCGGACCCCATGGCATCCAGCCCGGTTGTCTAAGAGACGCCTCTCCGACCCGCCTCAACTGGGCTTGACGGGAGGTGGATGGCCCATCGGGGTTGACGATCCAGCCGCGAGTCCGGCTTGCAGTCGGTTCTTCGGCAGGCGCCGGGACTTCAGGCCGCTGGTCTCCGCTAGGGTGTCCCGTCGTATCACCATTTGCCCCTAGGGGCCGAGCTTGCCTTCCATCTCTTAGACGCTTCATGTCTTCTGTCGGTTCTAGGGAGAAAATGCCTGTCGGTTAGAACCTGCCTGTCTTAACTAGAAGTATTAATACCCTCCCCCTATCCTGCTTGAGCGGTGCGAGTAAGAAGATGTTTACATTGGATGTAGTACTTATCTAATCCCATAAGGGGATGTATACGTAGCTTACGGTTTCGTGGGTCGCGCCCCTTACGGGGCGAGGACGTCACGGTAGCGCGCTACCGTAAGTGGCCCCTTGCGAAAGTCGGCAAGTCATTCGGGTCTCTCCAGCGTCGTCGGGTTCTCCCGGGGTGTTCCACTCCGTGGAAGGCCTTTAAGTCGGCTAAACTCGCTGTTTTCCTTTGTTTGCCTTGTTGAATCTGTAGTCGAACGATGTTGGGAGATAAGAATTGGGTTACCTTGTACGGCCCGTCGTACTTAGGGGCCAACTTTGCCGCGAAACCGTCGGGATGCACGTTGGGTGTTCTCCTGTACGACCTTGAGTACTTCCTGTAGTCGTGTCGCCTTCTCGTGAGCAGGCTCTGGTTCATTTCCTAATCCTGGGGTCATTCCGTCGTACAAGGTTCCTGGCAGCCTTGGTTCTGTTGTGGCTGGGCTACTACCTGTCGTGACAGCTTTGTACTGGCAGAGCTACCGATTCTGTCCGTGTCCACTGGGATCGAAATGTGGTCCGGGGAGCGTTGCATGCCCTGCGCGGTGTCTACGAAGTTGGCGGGGTCAATGCGAGGTATGTAGCTCTCCAGCGGTAATGTCGCCCATGGTCGGCCACGTTGCATGCCCTGCACGGTGTCTACGAAGTTGGCGGGGTCAATGCGAGGTATGTAGCTCTCCAGCGGTAATGTCGCCCATGGTCGGCCACGTTGCATGCCCTGCACGGTGTTTACGAAGTTGGCGGGGTCAATGCGAGGTATGTAAACGCCCAAGTGTCCCGGAGTTGGAAGGGTTGCCTGCTCACACGGTCACTACGAGGGTGGCGAGAATTTTTCGAGCAGGGCACATGTCATGATGGCGAGGTTCACGGTGATAGGGTTAGTCGAGTCTGACCTTCGAAAAGGGTTGCGTTGTCGACCGGCTGCGGCATCGGCTAAAGGGGCGAGTTGATAATCCGTTGGGGGTTAGATGCGAGGTGGTCTACCTCGACCCGTCCATGTCCTCTAGGGCCGTCGTCTTCCGGGCGTAGCGGGTCGTGGTGTAGAGCGATGCTGGTTTCCTGCGGGGTCGTTTGCAATGGCTGCGCTGTACGGCGGGGCATGTCTGATTTAGCTCGCGTCGATCGTGTTATATTTTTAGCGCCGCCGGGTCCGTCTCGGTCGGGGCTTTGATGCGTTGTCCTAGTATCGTTGCTGGGTCTGGCGTGGTCGAGGCTTAGAAGCGTTGTCCTTGTATTGCGGCTGGGTCTGGCGTGGTCGGGGCTTGGAAGCGTTATCCTGATGTCGCTGCTGGTTCTGGCGTGGTCGAAACTGGGAAGCGTTGTCCTGATGTCGCTGCTGGTTCTGGCGTGGTCGAGGCTTAGAAGCGTTGTCCTGTTAGGGATACTCTGGGTGGTTTTCGAGGCAGACGGACTGGCCCTGGGTGCGTCCAGCGGTGTCGCAGTCGTCTCCGGCGTGATTTCGTTACTCTGGGTGTTCTTCGGGGCGGACGGACTGGCCCTGGGTGTGTCCAGCGGTGTCGCAGTCGTCTCCGGCGTGATTTCGTTACTCTGGGTGTTCTTCGGGGCGGACGGACTGGCCCTGGGTGTGTCCAACGGTGTCGCAGTCGTCTCTGTCGTAGCTTCGTTGATGATTCTGGCGTGGTCGTATCGAATCGTGGGTTGGGTTCGGGTGGCGTTGCTGGGTCTGGCGTGTTCGCGATCCTGGTGCGTGGTCATGGTTACGATGCTGGGTCTGGCGGGTTCGAGATTCTGGTGCGTTGTCACTGGTACATTGCTGGGTCTGGCGGGTTCGAGATTCTGGTGCGTTGTCACTGTTACGTTGCTGGGTCTGGCGGGTTCGAGATTCTGGTGCGTTGTCACTGGTACATTGCTGGGTCTGGCGGGTTCGAGATTCTGGTGTGTTGTCACGGTTACGTTGCTGGGTCTGGCGTGGTTGGGATTCAGGTGCGTTGTCACTGGTACATTGCTGGGTCTGGCGTGGTTGGGATTCTGGTGCGTTGTCACTGGTACATGGCTGGGTCTGGCGGGTTCGAGATTCTGGTGCGTTGGTTTCGTCCGGTGGGTCGCTGTTGGATTGGTCGAGGGGTAGGAGCAGCGGATGCCGTCGCTGGACGTTCGTCACTAAAAGTAACCATGCGGGGCCGAGTCGAGGATGATGTGGGGATCGGGTTGGTTTCCCGGATCGCCCGCTGGGTCAACTGCAAGTACGCTCGGCCGCATTGTATTATGGTCTGGACGCCGCAAAGGAAATCGAGCCCCAGTATGATGTCGTCCACTACCATGGGTAGGACTAATAGAATCACCCGCGTTTCCTGTTGATCCAGACGTACCTTGACCGAAACTGCTTGCGTCACCTCCTTTGCTGTACCGTCCGCCAGGCGGACGGTAGTCCTTATATTCCGTGCGTTCCCTCCGGTACTTACTTCATGAGCGATGCGTTGACTGACGAACGACCGCGTTGCTCCTGTGTCGAGGGTAGCTGTGAGCGGTACTCCTTCGATGGTTACTAGCGCGGCGATCCTGCCTCCTTCCAAACTTAAGGGATGAGTTACTCCAGGGGCCCTGGAGGTATGTCTCCGATCGGTTCCCTGACGAGCGGAGACTCGGTCCGTTTCCCGACTCGGACAGCCTACAGCAGTCGATCGTCCGGATGCCGCGGCGACCACACTCCCAACAGAATAACACTCGCCGATTCCTGCATGAACTGCTGAAATGACCTTCCTCTCCGCAATTCCGGCAGGCCCGGCGTGGGTTCACCGGCTGGTCTCCATCCTGGGTCACTACGCGGCTTGCCGTCTCGGCGCTCCGGGAGGGCCCGGTGTCGTCTGGAGGAGCATGCTGCGGGGTGGATAATCCGGGTCCTTTGTATGATGGCGTTCTGGTTTTCGTATCTGGGCGGTCGTAAGCGTGGCGGGTTTGTTCGCGGTCCCGCGTTGTCTCGTACGCTACTATCAAGTGGGTCAGTTCTCGCAACGTCTCGAACTCATGCCTACGGGTGAACAGTTGGTATTCCGGCCGAAGGTTCTCGTAGATCCTGTCCAGCTCCCTGTCTGGAGTATACTGAGCTCGTTGCATCATGAGTCGGAGGTCGATCAAGTAGTCCTGAAAGGCTTCTCGGGGTCGTTGGTGACGGGAGCGGATCGTATCTTCCAAGCGCTGAAAGTATCGCGGGGTAGGAAGAACTCCAAGAACTCCTTCCGGAACTCGGTCCATGGCTTGCCTTGCATCTGGAACGTCCTAAACCATCCTTCTGCCTTGCCAGTTAGTAGCCCGGAGATGGCTCGCGGCAGTTGTGCTGGGCTTCCGCCATATGAGTCGACCCTTTCTTCCAACCGTTCGACGAAAGCCAGCGCATCCGAGTGTCCGTCGAACTTCAGGCCCCAATTGCGCAGCTTATCGGCGAGGGCGGCGAAGGAGATTTCTTCCCTTCCGGGTCGCGAAGTTCCGGCTTCCTCGGGGAAGCGGTGCTGGTAGTGATTATCACCATGTCGTCGGTCGGTCGTGGCTTCAAGCCGGCTAGAGTCACTGTACCCAGGACCTTGAGCTGCGCGCGGGAACTCGGGAATTACGATGGATAGGGGCTGTTCCGCACAGATCCCTTCCTTCTGCTCGCGTTGATTCGGTCCCGGCGACGGGGACGTGTTCCTCGGGTTCCTCGGGCTGGGCGCGCTGTTGAAGACCGTTCCGAGCTCTTCGATCCGCTTTTCGATCGCCGTCGGATGTTCGCCGCGCGAGATGAAGGCCGAGATCCGGCTGCGCAGTTCGTCCACTGTCTCGGTTTCACCGAGGCCGAATTCGACGGCGATGGCCTGCAATTCATCCTTGCGCCGATACGAAATCCACTGTACCCCCATGTCGAAGCACGGTGGTCGAACTGGCCCTTCGAGGTCTTTCGCGTTTCCGACGGTAGTATCACGTATTGACCCTCCGGTAGGATCTTTTCTCAGGTAACGCGCTGAATACCGGCGTCCTTGGGGTTAGTCACGGAAGCGCGGCGTATACACGGTTGACACGGTTGTCCAGTGGGGCGTCCTTGGAGTCCTTGCTGCTTGGGGTCCTGGTCGATGGTCGTGGTTGTCGTTGGCCTTTATAGTAGCCTGTGGATCGACCCTTGATAGGCCGGTCGATGGTCCTTGCTATCGTTGTCCTTGGAATTGTCCTGACTGTTGATCCTTGCTGGGCCGGTCAATAGTCTTTGCTATCGTTGTCCTTGGAATTGTCCTTGTGGTCCTGGTCGTGCCGGGTTCGTTGATTTAAGCGCTGGATCTCGTCCCGTGTTGATGGCTGAAAGCTGACCGATCACTTTGAAGGCCGGGCATTGACTGTCTCTCTTCTGTGAACGCTGGACACTGACTCCTTTTCGCTGACACCGGGCACTGACCGTCTGAACGCTGGATACTGCCTGTTCGAACGCTGGGCGCTGACTCTCTGCACGCTGGATCTGGGTCCGAAATATATATAGCCGGGACGGTCGGTCTTTGGGAGGGTTCCGATGCTCGTTCGGCGTCTACAGCTCACGACTCGCTGCTCGCCGCGTGCGTGTCGCTCTCCTTCTAGCGATCTCTGTCCAGCTTCGGCTCGGTTCTCTTTCTCTGCCGTCTGACCGCGGCGCTCTCCTCCTCATGTGGGCGCGGCGGCCACGTGCTGACGCTATTGCTAGGGGAGGTTAGGGAAGCCAGCCTCGGCTGTACGTGAATAATGGGCGACCTCACGTGCGGTTTTACAGAGATATACAGCTATTCTTGGCCTAATGATTCCGACTGGCCATGCTTGCGCGTGGTACAGTCCCGATTCCTTCTGCTACTCGTTTTCTGATCAACTGTTCTACTTAGCGCCCCAAAACATAACGGAATCCCGGAGTCCCTGCTCGGGCGCCATCTGTAAGGAAGCGATCCTGGGCTGGGGTACATATCTCAGTCTACTCCAGGGTCGAAATTACAGCAATATTTATAATTTGCCGGGACTCCGAGTTCTGGGCCGTCGATGGGGACAGGGAGGCAATCCCCAGACGGGAGCGACCGAGATGAAGGGAACAGTACGGGGCGTGGCAGTCAATCCCGCTGAGAGCGTTTAGGCAATCGCCGGACAGCACTCACGGGGGCCCTGTCGGACTAAGAATTACTACGAGGGTCGGAGATATCGACAGACACCGCCGAGAGGGCTTAGGCAATCGCCGGATAGCGCTCTCGGGATCCCGTCGAACTAAGAACTACTACGGAGGTCTGTGCTATGCGGGGATACCAACAAGTATCACCGAGAGTGTCTAGGCTATCGCCGGATAACACTTACGGGATCTTGTCGGACTAAAAATTACTACGAAGGTCTTTGCTATGCGGGGATACCGACAAATACCACCGCGAGTACCTAGGCTATCGCCGGACAGTACTCACGGGGCCCCGTCGGACTAAGAATTACTACGAGGGTCGGAGATATCGGCAAGCATCGCCGGGAGAGCTTAGGCAATCGCCGGATAGCGCTCCCGGATCCTGTCGAACTAAGATCTACTACGAAGGTCTTTGCTATGCGGGGATACCGACAAGTACCACCATGAGCGCCTAGGCTATCGCCGGACAGCACTTACGGGGCCCTGTCGGACTAAGAATTACTACGAGGGTCGGAGATATCGACAGACACCGCCGAGAAGGCTTAGGCAATCGCCGGATAGCGCTTCCGGGGTCCTGTCGAACTAAGAACTACTACGATGGTCTTTGCTATGCGGGAATACCGACCAGTACCACCGTGAGCACCTAGGCTATCGCCGGACAGCACTTACGGGGCCCGGTCGGACTAAGAGTTACTACGAGGGTCGGGGGTATCGGCAGGCATCGCCGGGAGGGCTTAGGCAATCGCCGGATAGCGCTCTCGGGATCCTGTCGAACTAAGACCTACTACGGGGCCGGAGATATCGACGAGCATCGCCGAGGGTACCTAGGCAATCGCCGGATAGTACTCACGGGACACTGTCGAACTAAGAATTGCTACGGGGGTCGGAGATATCGACAAGCATCGCCGAGGGCACCTAGGCAATCGCCGGATAGTACTCACGGGACACTGTCGAACTAAGAATTGCTACGGGGTCGGAGATATCGACAAGCATCGCCGAGGGTGCCTAGGCAATCGCCGGATAGCACCTACGAGACACTATCGAACTAAGAATTACTACGGGGGTCGGAGATATCGACAAGCATCGTCGAGGGTGCCTAGGCAATCGCCGGATAGCACTCACGGGACACTGTCGAACTAAGAATTGCTACGGGGTCGGAGACATCGACAAGCGTTGCCGAGGGTGCCTAGGCAATCGCCGGATAGCACTTACGGGACGCTGTCGAACTAAGAATTACTACGGGGGTCGGAGATATCGCCAAGCATCGCCGAGAGTGCCTAGACAATCGCCGGATAGCACTCACGGGATACTGCCGAACTAAGAATTGCCACGGGGTCGGAGATATCGACAAGCATCGCCGAGGGTGCCTAGGCAATCGCCGGATAGCACTTACGGGACGCTGTCGAACTAAGAATTACTACAAATACGGGAATACCGACGCATATCGCCGAGAGTACCTAGGCAATCGCCGGATAGCACTCACGGGACACTATCGGGCTAAACATTACGGCGAAAGTCTTTATCATACAGGGCAGGCATCGCCGAGAGGGCTTAGGCAATCGCCGGACAGCGCCTTCGGGACCCTGGGAACTACTGGGGTACTGTGGGGTCACAAACTACTGGAGGGAATCATGCGGGAGGAACGCCAACAGATGTCACCGAGAACGCTAGGCAATCGCCGGACAGCGGCCTCAGGATCCCGTTGGACTACGAACTACTGGAGGGAACCACGCGGGGCCCCGACGGGCATCCGGGTTGAATACGGATCACCACGTGGGGGCAGACAAAGAGGGAGACTCGGGCAAGAGGCGTGAGGGAGGGCAGAGAAGATGAAGCCCCGGGCATCCCGGTTCCCTAGTGTATGGATTGGGGGTGGTCGGGCTATGTTTTAGTTATATTCGTTATATTTCATTTTATTCTTCTTTGGTTCCCTACCTATCGCACCGCTCAGCAGCCCGTATGCACGCCTTGAGACTCGCTTACCCCTGAACTCCCACGCTCGTGCCTGTCGAAAGCCTCCTCTATCCCGGGGTTGCAGCGCCGGTGCAGGATCCCCTCTCCGTAAGCGTAAGACCGATGCCGGATCCTTCGCGCACTGCTGATCGCGTTCTCTCGAAGTAGTCCGCCACGTGTGTTCTTTTTCTTTTCGCGAGCCACTCGGATTTTTACCCGTCAACGCGTCCGATTCCTCTGACTGCCTCTGATCTAACTGACTGGCTCTGCCGGTCCAGCGTCGGCGTGGGCGGCTAGCGTCGTTATTTCCCCTCTCTTTTCCACTGCTGGGGCGTCGTTGCTGGATTTGGTTGCTGTTCTCCGCGGTCCTCTTCTGCCGCTGCCGCGTTGATGCTGTCGGCTTATCTTGTCAGCGCTTCTCCTCGGCCGCTGCTGCGTCGATGCAGTTGGCTTATCTTGTCAGCGCTTTCCTCTCTGCCGTGGCTGCGTCGGTGCCGGCGGCTCGCGGGATCCCGTTGTTTTCCTCGTCTCTCTTTGGCCGCTGCTGCGTCGTTGTTGTTGGGTTATCTTGTCAGTGCTTCCCTCTCTGCCTGTTGCTGCGTCGATGCCGGCGGCTCGCTGGATCCCGTTGTTTTCCTCGTCTCTCTTTGGCCGCTGCTGCGTCGTTGTTGTTGGGTCTGGTTCTCGGTGTTTTCCTCGTCTCTCTTTGGCCGCTGCTGCGTCGTTGTTGTTGTTGGGTCTTGGTTCTGGAAAGCCAGTGGCGTCCGCCGTGATCGCGACTTGCCCCTTTTAAGAAAATAATAAGCTACGTGGGGCTTAGAGACCCCTCGGGCCGTATAATATAAAATTAATAACAAGTGGCCTTCGTGGCCTTCCCCTCCCCTTAACCTAAAACTGAACCGTCAATGCTTAAACCTAGAAAATAAAAAGTCAAAAATCTTAATTCTAATGAAATAAGTTCGGGTCCCTCCAATGGGAAAATGCCGGCAAGATGATGGGTGGAAAAATGTGGGTGGAGCGTACGCTCCCTCACACCCTCCATACTTCGGGGTGCCGAAGAGTGACGGTGACAGCCCGGCTACGGGTAATTTTGACGCGAAAGCAGGTGCCGTCATGGACCTCCAGTCGCCGGACTCCCAGTCGGTAGGCTCGATCGCGTAAGAATACGGTGATGTTGGATATGAGGTCCCGGGGCAACCGCCGCCCTGGCGCGTTGGTCCGCCATTCGGGGAGCCTCTGCCCATTCCGGGTCGTCCTGCACCGCGGCTACCGTAGGGTGGAGTCGGAGGATTTGCAGCAGGTCGGCCATCTCTCCATACTCCAGCGGGAGGCTCTCTTCGGAGCCGAAGTCGCGTACTTCCTCATCGGGACGTTGTGGGGGTAGTCCGGCGTGGGCGGCAAAGAGGGGGGGCGGGATGTCAGCTGACCCCGATGGGTTGGCTGGTGCCCACTGCTGGTTCGCTTGTGGCGCGAAGTCCAGGTTCATGAGGGACCCGGAATCGGACCCTCCGTCGTCGCGTTGGGGTCCTGCTCCTTCCCCTGCATCGCTCGCGTTTGACACGTCAGAGTAGTGTGGCCCAGCACCATCACCGGATTCGTCCTCGTTGCGTACAGCTGGAGGGGTGACTACTCGACCTTGACCGGCCAGGTCCCACTCGGCCCAAAGGGGCGAGTCCCATTCGCTTCCGCGAGCCACTGGGTGTCCGCTCCTTCGTACTGCAGCGTGGACGCCAGGCTTGGAGCGTCGCGCAGGATCGTCTCGTGCTCGTCGGTGTCCGTGGTCGCATTGTCGTCGTCTATGGCAGCCCCGTAACTCCCGAGCCAAAGGCGATTCAGGGCGGCGACGTCGTGATTGGGCGCCGAGCGGACACCTGCGGTTGCGAAGCGACCATCGGGCTCCACTTCCTCTTCGGCGTCGGTCCCCGGGTCCTGTGTTTGTTGGTCGATCCACCCTTGGATGGCTGCCGCGCGCGGACCCCATGGCATCCAGCCCGGTTGTCTAAGAGACGCCTCTCCGACCCGCCTCAACTGGGCTTGACGGGAGGTGGATGGCCCATCGGGGTTGACGATCCAGCCGCGAGTCCGGCTTGCAGTCGGTTCTTCGGCAGGCGCCGGGACTTCAGGCTGCTGGTCTCCGCTAGGGTGTCCCGTCGTATCACCATTTGCCCCTAGGGGCCGAGCTTGCCTTCCATCTCTTAGACGCTTCATGTCTTCTGTCGGTTCTAGGGAGAAAATGCCTGTCGGTTAGAACCTGCCTGTCTTAATTAGAAGTATTAATACCCTCCCCCTATCCTGCTTGAGCGGTGCGAGTAAGAAGATGTTTACATTGGATGTAGTACTTATCTAATCCCATAAGGGGATGTATACGTAGCTTACGGTTTCGTGGGTCGCGCCCCTTACGGGGCGAGGACGTCACGGTAGCGCGCTACCGTAAGTGGCCCTTGCGAAGTCGGCAAGTCATTCGGGTCTCTCCAGCGTCGTCGGGTTCTCCCGGGGTGTTCCACTCCGTGGAAGGCCTTTAAGTCGGCTAAACTCGCTGTTTTCCTTTGTTTGCCTTGTTGAATCTGTAGTCGAACGATGTTGGGAGATAAGAATTGGGTTACCTTGTACGGCCCGTCGTACTTAGGGGCCAACTTTGCCGCGAAACCGTCGGGATGCACGTTGGGTGTTCTCCTGTACGACCTTGAGTACTTCCTGCAGTCGTGTCGCCTTCTCGTGAGCAGGCTCTGGTTCATTTCCTAATCCTGGGGTCATTCCGTCGTACAAGGTTCCTGGCAGCCTTGGTTCTGTTGTGGCAGGGCTACTACCTGTCGTGACAGCTTTGTACTGGCAGAGCTACCGATTCTGTCCGTGTCCACTGGGATCGAAATGTGGTCCGGGGAGCGTTGCATGCCCTGCGCGGTGTCTACGAAGTTGGCGGGGTCAATGCGAGGTATGTAGCTCTCCAGCGGTAATGTCGCCCATGGTCGGCCACGTTGCATGCCCTGCACGGTGTCTACGAAGTTGGCGGGGTCAATGCGAGGTATGTAGCTCTCCAGCGGTAATGTCGCCCATGGTCGGCCACGTTGCATGCCCTGCACGGTGTTTACGAAGTTGGCGGGGTCAATGCGAGGTATGTAAACGCCCAAGTGTCCCGGAGTTGGAAGGGTTGCCTGCTCACACGGTCACTACGAGGGTGGCGAGAATTTTTCGAGCAGGGCACATGTCATGATGGCGGCGAGGTTCACGGTGATAGGGTTAGTCGAGTCTGACCTTCGAAAAGGGTTGCGTTGTCGACCGGCTGCGGCATCGGCTAAAGGGGCGAGTTGATAATCCGTTGGGGGGTTAGATGCGAGGTGGTCTACCTCGACCCGTCCATGTCCTCTAGGGCCGTCGTCTTCCGGGCGTAGCGGGTCGTGGTGTAGAGCGATGCTGGTTTCCTGCGGGGTCGTTTGCAATGGCTGCGCTGTACGGCGGGGCATGTCTGATTTAGCTCGCGTCGATCGTGTTATATTTTTAGCGCCGCCGGGTCCGTCTCGGTCGGGGCTTTGATGCGTTGTCCTAGTATCGTTGCTGGGTCTGGCGTGGTCGAGGCTTAGAAGCGTTGTCCTTGTATTGCGGCTGGGTCTGGCGTGGTCGGGGCTTGGAAGCGTTATCCTGATGTCGCTGCTGGTTCTGGCGTGGTCGAAACTGGGAAGCGTTGTCCTGATGTCGCTGCTGGTTCTGGCGTGGTCGAGGCTTAGAAGCGTTGTCCTGTTAGGGATACTCTGGGTGGTTTTCGAGGCAGACGGACTGGCCCTGGGTGCGTCCAGCGGTGTCGCAGTCGTCTCCGGCGTGATTTCGTTACTCTGGGTGTTCTTCGGGGCGGACGGACTGGCCCTGGGTGTGTCCAGCGGTGTCGCAGTCGTCTCCGGCGTGATTTCGTTACTCTGGGTGTTCTTCGGGGCGGACGGACTGGCCCTGGGTGTGTCCAACGGTGTCGCAGTCGTCTCTGTCGTAGCTTCGTTGATGATTCTGGCGTGGTCGTATCGAATCGTGGGTTGGGTTCGGGTGGCGTTGCTGGGTCTGGCGTGTTCGCGATCCTGGTGCGTGGTCATGGTTACGATGCTGGGTCTGGCGGGTTCGAGATTCTGGTGCGTTGTCACTGGTACATTGCTGGGTCTGGCGGGTTCGAGATTCTGGTGCGTTGTCACTGTTACGTTGCTGGGTCTGGCGGGTTCGAGATTCTGGTGCGTTGTCACTGGTACATTGCTGGGTCTGGCGGGTTCGAGATTCTGGTGTGTTGTCACGGTTACGTTGCTGGGTCTGGCGTGGTTGGGATTCAGGTGCGTTGTCACTGGTACATTGCTGGGTCTGGCGTGGTTGGGATTCTGGTGCGTTGTCACTGGTACATTACTGGGTCTGGCGGGTTCGAGATTCTGGTGCGTCGGCTTCGTCCGGTGGGTCGCTGTTGGATTGGTCGAGGGGTAGGAGCAGCGGATGCCGTCGCTGGACGTTCGTCACTAAAAGTAACCATGCGGGGCCGAGTCGAGGATGATGTGGGGATCGGGTTGGTTTCCCGGATCGCCCGCTGGGTCAACTGCAAGTACGCTCGTCCGCATTGTATTATGGTCTGGACACCGCAAAGGAAATCGAGCCCCAGTATGATGTCGTCCACTACCATGGGTAGGACTAATAGAATCACCCGCGTTTCCTGTTGATCCAGACGTACCTTGACCGAAACTGCTTGCGTCACCTCCTTTGCTGACGTAGTCCTTATATTCCGTGCGTTCCCTCCGGTACTTACTTCATGAGCGATGCGTTGACTGACGAACGACCGCGTTGCTCCCGTGTCGAGGGTAGCTGTGAGCGGTACTCCTTCGATGGTTACTAGCGCGGCGATCCTGCCTCCTTCCAAACTTAAGGGATGAGTTACTCCAGGGGCCCTGGAGGTATGTCTCCGATCGGTTCCCTGACGAGCGGAGACTCGGTCCGTTTCCCGACTCGGATAGCCTACAACAGTCGATCGTCCGGATGCCGCGGCGACCACACTCCCAACAGAATAACACTCGCCGATTCCTGCATGAACTGCTGAAATGACCTTCTTCTCCGCAATTCCGGCAGGCCCGGCGTGGGTTCACCGGCTGGTCTCCATCCTGGGTCACGACGCGGCTTGCCGTCTCGGCGCTCCGGGAGGGCCCGGTGTCGTCTGGAGGAGCATGCTGCGGGGTGGATAATCCGGGTCCTTTGTATGATGGCGTTCTGGTTTTCGTATCTGGGCGGTCGTAAGCGTGGCGGGTTTGTTCGCGGTCCCGCGTTGTCTCGTACGCTACTATCAAGTGGGTCAGTTCTCGCAACGTCTCGAACTCATGCCTACGGGTGAACAGTTGGTATTCCGGCCGAAGGTTCTCGTAGATCCTGTCCAGCTCCCCTGTCTGGAGTATACTGAGCTCGTTGCATCATGAGTCGGAGGTCGATCAAGTAGTCCTGAAAGGCTTCTCGGGGTCGTTGGTGACGGGAGCGGATCGTATCTTCCAAGCGCTGAAAGTATCGCGGGGGTAGGAAGAACTCCAAGAACTCCTTCCGGAACTCGGTCCATGGCTTGCCTTGCATCTGGAACGTCCTAAACCATCCTTCTGCCTTGCCAGTTAGTAGCCCGGAGATGGCTCGCGGCAGTTGTGCTGGGCTTCCGCCATATGAGTCGACCCTTTCTTCCAACCGTTCGACGAAAGCCAGCGCATCCGAGTGTCCGTCGAACTTCAGACCCCAATTGCGCAGCTTATCGGCTAGGGCGGCGAAGGAGATTTCTTCTCTTCCGGGTCGCGAAGTTCCGGCTTCCTCGGGGAAGCGGTGCTGGTAGTGATTATCACCATGTCGTCGGTCGGTCGTGGCTTCAAGCCGGCTAGAGTCACTGTACCCAGGACCTTGAGCTGCGCGCGGGAACTCGGGAATTACGATGGATAGGGGCTGTTCCGCACAGATCCCTTCCTTCTGCTCGCGTTGATTCGGTCCCGGCGACGGGGACGTGTTCCTCGGGTTCCTCGGGCTGGGCGCGCTGTTGAAGACCGTTCCGAGCTCTTCGATCCGCTTTTCGATCGCCGTCGGATGTTCGCCGCGCGAGATGAAGGCCGAGATCCGGCTGCGCAGTTCGTCCACTGTCTCGGTTTCACCGAGGCCGAATTCGACGGCGATGGCCTGCAATTCATCCTTGCGCCGATACGAAATCCACTGTACCCCCATGTCGAAGCAACGGTGGTCGAACTGGCCCTTCGAGGTCTTTCGCGTTTCCGACGGTAGTATCACGTATTGACCCTCCGGTAGGATCTTTTTCTCAGGTAACGCGCTGAATACCGGCGTCCTTGGGGTTAGTCACGGAAGCGCGGCGTATACACGGTTGACACGGTTGTCCAGTGGGGCGTCCTTGGAGTCCTTGCTGCTTGGGGTCCTGGTCGATGGTCGTGGTTGTCGTTGGCCTTTATAGTAGCCTGTGGATCGACCCTTGATAGGCCGGTCGATGGTCCTTGCTATCGTTGTCCTTGGAATTGTCCTGACTGTTGATCCTTGCTGGGCCGGTCAATAGTCTTTGCTATCGTTGTCCTTGGAATTGTCCTTGTGGTCCTGGTCGTGCCGGGTTCGTTGATTTAAGCGCTGGATCTCGTCCCGTGTTGATGGCTGAAAGCTGACCGATCACTTTGAAGGCCGGGCATTGACTGTCTCTCTTCTGTGAACGCTGGACACTGACTCCTTTTCGCTGACACCGGGCACTGACCGTCTGAACGCTGGATACTGCCTGTTCGAACGCTGGGCGCTGACTCTCTGCACGCTGGATCTGGGTCCGAAATATATATAGCCGGGACGGTCGGTCTTTGGGAGGGTTCCGATGCTCGTTCGGCGTCTACAGCTCACGACTCGCTGCTCGCCGCGTGCGTGTCGCTCTCCTTCTAGCGATCTCTGTCCAGCTTCGGCTCGGTTCTCTTTCTCTGCAGTCTGACCGCGGCGCTCTCCTCCTCATGTGGGCGCGGCGGCCACGTGCTGACGCTATTGCTAGGGAGGTTAGGGAAGCCAGCCTCGGCTGTACGTGAATAATGGGCGACCTCACGTGCGGTTTTACAGAGATATACAGCTATTCTTGGCCTAATGATTCCGACTGGCCATGCTTGCGCGTGGTACAGTCCCGATTCCTTCTGCTACTCGTTTTCTGATCAACTGTTCTACTTAGCGCCCCAAAACATAACGGAATCCCGGAGTCCCTGCTCGGGCGCCATCTGTAAGGAAGCGATCCTGGGCTGGGGTACATATCTCAGTCTACTCCAGGGTCGAAATTACAGCAATATTTATAATTTGCCGGGACTCCGAGTTCTGGGCCGTCGATGGGGACAGGGAGGCAATCCCCAGACGGGAGCGACCGAGATGAAGGGAACAGTACGGGGCGTGGCAGTCAATCCCGCTGAGAGCGTTTAGGCAATCGCCGGACAGCACTCACGGGGGCCCTGTCGGACTAAGAAATACTACGAGGGTCGGAGATATCGACAGACACCGCCGAGAGGGCTTAGGCAATCGCCGGATAGCGCTCTCGGGATCCCGTCGAACTAAGAACTACTACGGAGGTCTGTGCTATGCGGGGATACCAACAAGTATCACCGAGAGTGTCTAGGCTATCGCCGGATAACACTTACGGGATCTTGTCGGACTAAAAATTACTACGAAGGTCTTTGCTATGCGGGGATACCGACAAATACCACCGCGAGTACCTAGGCTATCGCCGGACAGTACTCACGGGGCCCCGTCGGACTAAGAATTACTACGAGGGTCGGAGATATCGGCAAGCATCGCCGGGAGAGCTTAGGCAATCGCCGGATAGCGCTCCCGGGATCCTGTCGAACTAAGATCTACTACGAAGGTCTTTGCTATGCGGGGATACCGACAAGTACCACCATGAGCGCCTAGGCTATCGCCGGACAGCACTTACGGGGCCCTGTCGGACTAAGAATTACTACGAGGGTCGGAGATATCGACAGACACCGCCGAGAAGGCTTAGGCAATCGCCGGATAGCGCTTCCGGGGTCCTGTCGAACTAAGAACTACTACGATGGTCTTTGCTATGCGGGAATACCGACCAGTACCACCGTGAGCACCTAGGCTATCGCCGGACAGCACTTACGGGGCCCGGTCGGACTAAGAGTTACTACGAGGGTCGGGGGTATCGGCAGGCATCGCCGGGAGGGCTTAGGCAATCGCCGGATAGCGCTCTCGGGATCCTGTCGAACTAAGACCTACTACGGGGCCGGAGATATCGACGAGCATCGCCGAGGGTACCCTAGGCAATCGCCGGATAGTACTCACGGGACACTGTCGAACTAAGAATTGCTACGGGGTCGGAGATATCGACAAGCATCGCCGAGGGCACCTAGGCAATCGCCGGATAGTACTCACGGGACACTGTCGAACTAAGAATTGCTACGGGGTCGGAGATATCGACAAGCATCGCCGAGGGTGCCTAGGCAATCGCCGGATAGCACCTACGAGACACTATCGAACTAAGAATTACTACGGGGGTCGGAGATATCGACAAGCATCGCCGAGGGTGCCTAGGCAATCGCCGGATAGCACTCACGGGACACTGTCGAACTAAGAATTGCTACGGGGTCGGAGACATCGACAAGCGTTGCCGAGGGTGCCTAGGCAATCGCCGGATAGCACTTACGGGACGCTGACGAACTAAGAATTACTACGGGGGTCGGAGATATCGCCAAGCATCGCCGAGAGTGCCTAGACAATCGCCGGATAGCACTCACGGGATACTGCCGAACTAAGAATTGCCACGGGGTCGGAGATATCGACAAGCATCGCCGAGGGTGCCTAGGCAATCGCCGGATAGCACTTACGGGACGCTGTCGAACTAAGAATTACTACGAATACGGGAATACCGACGCATATCGCCGAGAGTACCTAGGCAATCGCCGGATAGCACTCACGGGACACTATCGGGCTAAACATTACGGCGAAAGTCTTTATCATACAGGGCAGGCATCGCCGAGAGGGCTTAGGCAATCGCCGGACAGCGCCTTCGGGACCCTGGGAACTACTGGGGTACTGTGGGGTCACAAACTACTGGAGGGAATCATGCGGGAGGAACGCCAACAGATGTCACCGAGAACGCCTAGGCAATCGCCGGACAGCGGCCTCAGGATCCCGTTGGACTACGAACTACTGGAGGGAACCACGCGGGGCCCCGACGGGCATCCGGGTTGAATACGGATCACCACGTGGGTGCAGACAAAGAGGGAGACTCGGGCAAGAGGCGTGAGGGAGGGCAGAGAAGATGAAGCCCCGGGCATCCCGGTTCCCTAGTGTATGGATTGGGGGTGGTCGGGCTATGTTTTAGTTATATTCGTTATATTTCATTTTATTCTTCTTTGGTTCCCTACCTATCGCACCGCTCAGCAGCCCGTATGCACGCCTTGAGACTCGCTTACCCCTGAACTCCCACGCTCGTGCCTGTCGAAAGCCTC
This sequence comes from Drosophila lowei, assembly GCA_008121275.1. Lineage (NCBI taxonomy): Eukaryota > Metazoa > Arthropoda > Insecta > Diptera > Drosophilidae > Drosophila > Drosophila lowei. Next base: position 48,691 of record VHIG01000025.1, on the reverse strand, counting down.
CTCTATCCCGGGGTTGCAGCGCCGGTGCAGGATCCCCTCTCCGTAAGCGTAAGACCGATGCCGGATCCTTCGCGCACTGCTGATCGCGTTCTCTCGAAGTAGTCCGCCACGTGTGTTCTTTTTCTTTTCGCGAGCCACTCGGATTTTTACCCGTCAACGCGTCCGATTCCTCTGACTGCCTCTGATCTAACTGACTCCCTTTCCACGTTTTCCCAACTTCAGAGCCGGCGTTCTGCTGGCTCTGCCGGTCCAGCGTCGGCGTGGGCGGCTAGCGTCGTTATTTCCCCTCTCTTTTCCACTGCTGGGGCGTCGTTGCTGGATTTGGTTGCTGTTCTCCGCGGTCCTCTTCTGCCGCTGCCGCGTTGATGCTGTCGGCTTATCTTGTCAGCGCTTCTCCTCGGCCGCTGCTGCGTCGATGCAGTTGGCTTATCTTGTCAGCGCTTTCCTCTCTGCCGTGGCTGCGTCGGTGCCGGCGGCTCGCGGGATCCCGTTGTTTTCCTCGTCTCTCTTTGGCCGCTGCTGCGTCGTTGTTGTTGGGTTATCTTGTCAGTGCTTCCCTCTCTGCCTGTTGCTGCGTCGATGCCGGCGGCTCGCTGGATCCCGTTGTTTTCCTCGTCTCTCTTTGGCCGCTGCTGCGTCGTTGTTGTTGGGTCTGGTTCTCGGTGTTTTCCTCGTCTCTCTTTGGCCGCTGCTGCGTCGTTGTTGTTGGGTCTTGGTTCTGGAAAGCCAGTGGCGGCGTCCGCCGTGATCGCGACTTGCCCCTTTTAAGAAAATAATAAGCTACGTGGGGCTTAGAGACCCTCGGGCCGTATAATATAAAATTAATAACAAGTGGCCTTCGTGGCCTTCCCCTCCCCTTAACCTAAAACTGAACCGTCAATGCTTAAACCTAGAAAATAAAAAGTCAAAAATCTTAATTCTAATGAAATAAGTTCGGGTCCCTCCAATGGGAAAATGCCGGCAAGATGATGGGTGGAAAAATGTGGGTGGAGCGTACGCTCCCTCACAACTGGCGGACATCTTGTCTCCGCTTGCAGACAATTTGTCTCCGCTGGCGAACAACTTATCTCCGGACAACTTATCTCCGCTGGCGGAAAACTTATCTCCGCTGGCGGACATCTTGTCTCCGCTGGCAGACAATTTATCTCCGCTGGCGGGAAATTTATTTCCGCCGACGGACAACTTATCTCCGCTGGCGGAAAATTTATCTCAGCTGGCGGGAAATTTATATCCGCTGGCGGACAACTTATCTCCGCCGACGAAAAACTTATCTCCGCTGGCGGACAATTTATCTCCGATGGCAGACAATTTATCTCCGCTGGCGAGCAACTTATCTCCGCTGGCGGGAAATTTATATCCGCTGGCGGACAACTTATCTCCGCTGACGAACAACGTTTCTCCGCTGGCGGAAAACTTATCTCCGCTGGCGAAAAACTTATCTCCGCTGGCGAACAATTTATCTCCACTGGCGGACATCTTGTCTCCGCTGGCAGACAATTTATCTCCGCTGGCGGGAAATTTATTTCCGCCGACGAACAACTTATCTCCGCTGGCGGACAACTTATCTCAGCTGGCGGACCACAATCTCCGCTGGCGAACAACTTATCTCCGCTGGCGGAAAACTTATTTCTGCCGACGAACAACTTATCTCCGCTGGCGGACAACTTATCTCCGCTGGCGGACAACTTATCTCTGCTGGCGGAAAACTTATCTCCGCTGGCGGACATCTTGTCTCCGCTGGCAGACAATTTATCTCCGCTGGCGGGAAATTTATCTCCGCTGGCGGACATCTTATCTCCGCTGGCGAACAACTTATCTCCGCTGCCGGAAAACTTATCTCCGCTGGCGAACAACTTATCTCAGCTGGCGGACAACAAATCTCCGCTGGCGAACAACTTATCTCCGCTGGCGGAAAACTTATTGCCGCCGACGAACAACTTATCTCCGCTGGCGGACAACTAATCTCCGCTGGCGAACAACTTATCTCCGCTGGCGGAAAACCTTTCTCCGCTGGCGGACATCTTGTCTCCGCTGGCAGACAATTTATCTCCGCTGGCGGGCAATTTATATCCGCTGGCAGAAAACTTATCTCCGCTGGCGAACAACTTATCTCCGCCGGCGGAAAACCTATCTCCGCTGGCGGACATCTTGTCTCCGCTGGCAGACAATTTATCTCCGCTGGCGGGCAATTTATATCCGCCGACGAACAACTTATATCCGGTGGCGAACAACTTATCTGCCAGCGGAAAACTTTTCTCCGCTGGCAGACAATTTGTCTCCGCTGGCGGAAAATTTATTTCCGCCGACGAACAACTTATCTCCGCTGGCGGACAACTTACCTCCGCTGGCGGACCACTTATCTCCGCTGGCGGAAAACTTATCTCCGCTGGCTGACATCTTGTCTCCGCTGGCAGACAATTTATCTCCGCTGGCGGGAAATTTATATCCGCCGACGAACAACTTATCTCCGCTGGCGGACAATTTATCTCAGCTGGCGGGAAATTTATATCCGCTGGCGGACAACTTATCTCCGCCGACGAAAAACTTATCTCCGCTGGCGAACAACTTATCTCCGCTTTCGGAAAACAAATCTCCACTGGCGGACATCTTATCTCCGCTGGCGAACAACTTTTCTCCGCTGGCGGAAAACTTATCTCCGCTGGCGGACATCTTGTCTCCGCTGGCAGACAATTTATCTCCGCTGGCGGGCAATTTTATATCCGCTGGCAGAAAACTTATCTCCGCTGGCGAACAACTTATCTCCGCCTGCGGAAAACTTATCTCCGCTGGCAGACAATTTGTCTCCGCTGGCGGGAAATTTATTTCCGCCGACGAACAACTTATCTCAGCTGGCGGACAACTTATCTCCGCTGGCGGGCAATTTATATCCGCTGGCAGAAAACTTATCTCCGCTGGCGAACAACTTATCTCCGCCTGCGGAAAACTTATCTCCGCTGGCAGACAATTTATCTCCGCTGGCGGGAAATTTATTTCCGCCGACGAACAACTTATCTCAGCTGGCGGACAACTTATTTCCGCTGGCGGAAAATTTATATCCGCTGGCGGACAACTTATCTGCGCTGGCGGAAAACTCATTTCCACTGGCGGACATCTTTGTCAAGTTACAAGTTATCTCCGCTGGCGGACATCTTGTCTCCGCTGGCAGACAACTTATCTCCGCTGGCGGACAATTTATCTCAGCTGGCGGGAAATTTATATCCGCTGGCGGACAACTTATCTCCGCCGACGAAAAACTTATCTCCGCTGGCGGACAATTTATCTCCGATGGCAGACAATTTATCTCCGCTGGCGAGCAACTTATCTCCGCTGGCGGAAAACTTATCTCCGCTGGCGAACAACTTATCTCAGCTGGCGGACAACTAATCTCCGCTGGCGAACAACTTATCTCCGCTGGCAGACAACTTATCTCCGCTGGCGAACAACTTATCTCCGCTGCCGAACAACTTATCTCGGCTGGCGGACATCTTATCTCCGCTGGCGGACATCTCCCGCTGGCAGACAATTTATCTCCGCTGGCGGGAAATTTATTTCCGCCGACGGGCAACTTATCTCCGCTGGCGGAAAATTTATCTCAGCTGGCGGGAAATTATATCCGCTGGCGGACAACTTATCTCCGCCGACGAAAAACATATCTCCGTTGGCGGACAATTTATCTCCGATGGCAGACAATTTATCTCCGCTGGCGAGCAATTTATCTCCGCTGGCGGGAAATTTATATCCGCTGGCAGACAACTTATCTCCGCTGACGAACAACGTTTCTCCGCTGGCGGAAAACTTATCTCCGCTGGCGAAAACTTATCTCCGCTGGCGAACAATTTATCTCCACTGGCGGACATCTTGTGGCGGACATCTCCGCTGGCGGAAATTTATTTCCGCCGACGAACAAGTTATCTCCGCTGGCGGACAACTTATCTCAGCTGGCGGACCACAAATCTCCGCTGGCGAATAACTTATCTCCGCTGGCGGAAAACTTATTTCCGCCGACGAACAACTTATCTCTCCGCTGGCGGACAACTTATCTCAGCTGGCGGACAACTTATCTCCGCTGGCGGAAAACTTATCTCCGCTGGCGGACATCTTGTCTCCGCTGGCAGACAATTTATCTACGCTGGCGGGAAATTTATCTCCGCTGGCGGACATCTTATCTCCGCTGGCGAACAACTTATTTCGCTGCCGGAAAACTTATCTCCGCTGGCGAACAACTTATCTCAGCTGGCGGACAACAAATCTCCGCTGGCGAACAACTTATCTCCGCTGGCGGGAAATTTATTTCCGCCGACGAACAACTTATCTCCGCTGGCGGACAACTTATCTCCGCTGGCGAACAACTTATCTCCGCTGCCGGAAAACTTATCTCCGCTGGCGAACAACTTATCTCAGCTGGCGGACAACTAATCTCCGCTGGCGAGCAACTTATCTCCGCTGGCGGAAAACTTATTCCGCTGGCGGACAACTGCTGGCGGACATCTTGTCTCCGCTGGCAGACAATTTGGCGGACAATTTATCTCCGCTGGCGGGAAATTTATTTCCGCCGGCGAACAACTTATTTCCGCCGACGAACAACTTATCTCCGCTGGCGGACAACTTATCTCCGCTGGCGGACCACAAATGGCTCCGCTGGCGAACAACTTATCTCCGCTGGCGGAAAACTTATTTCCGCTGACGAACAACTTATCTCCGCTGGCGGACAATTTATCTCAGCTGGTGGGAAATTTATATTAGCTGGCGGACAACTTTTCTCCGCTGGCGGGAAATTTATCTCCGCTGGCGGACATCTTATCTCTGCTGGCGAACAACTTATCTCCGCTGCCGGAAAACTTATCTCCGCTGGCGAACAACTTACATCAGCTGGCGGACTACTAATCTCCGCTGGCGAACAACTTATCTCCGCTGGCGGACATCTTGTCTCCGCTGGCAGACAATTAATCTCCGCTGGCGGGAAATTTATTTCCGCCGACGAACAACTTATCTTAGCTGGCGGACAACTTATCTCCGCTGGCGGGCAATTTATATCCGCTGGCAGAAAACTTATCTCCGCTGGCGAACAACTAATCTCCGCCTGCGGAATACTTATCTCCGCTGGCAGACAATTTAACTCCGCTGGCGGGAAATTTATTTCCGCCGACGAACAACTTATCTCCGCTGGCGGACAACTTATCTCAGCTGGCGGACCACAAATCTCCGCTGGCGAACAACTTATCTCCGCTGGCGGAAAACTTATTTCCGCCGACGAACAACTTATCTCCGCTGGCGGACAATTTATCTCAGCTGGTGGGAAATTTATATTAGCTGGCGGACAACTTTTCTCCGCTGGCGGACAATTTTATCGGGCGGAAATTTATCTCCGCTGGCGGACATCTTATCTCTGCTGGCGAACAACTTATCTCCGCTGCCGGAAAACTTATCTCCGCTGGCGAACAACTTATCTCAGCTGGCGGACAACTAATCTCCGCTGGCGAACAACTTATCTCCACTGGCGGACATCTTGTCTCCGCTGGCAGACAATTTATCTCCGCTGCCGGGAAATTTATTTCCGCCGACGAACAACTTATCTCCGCTGGCGGACAACTTATCTCAGCTGGCGGACCACAAATCTCCGCTGGCGCGAACAACTTATCTCCGCTGGCGGAAAACTTATTTCCGCCGACGAACAACTTATCTCCGCTGGCGGACAATTTATTTCAGCTGGCGGGAAATTTATATTAGCTGGCGGACAACTTTTCTCCGCTGGCGAACAACTTATCTCAGCTGGCGGACAACTAATCTCCGCTGGCGAACAACTTATCTCCGCTGGCGGAAAACTTATCTCCGCTGGCGAACAACTTATCTCAGCTGGCGGACAACTAATCTCCGCTGGCGAACAACTTATCTCCGCTGGCGGACATCTTGTCTCCGCTGGCAGACAATTTATCTCCGCTGGCGGGAAATTTATTTCCGCCGACGAACAACTTATCTTAGCTGGCGGACAACTTATCTCCGCTGGCGGGCAATTTATATCCGCTGGCAGAAAACTTATCTCCGCTGGCGAAAAACTTATCTCCGCTGGCGAACAACTTATCTCCGCCTGCGGAAAACTTATCTCCGCTGGCAGACAATTTATCTCCGCTGGCGGGAAATTTATTTCCGCCGACGAACACCTTATCTCAGCTGGTGGACAACTTTTTCCGCTGGCGGGAAATTTATATCCGCTGGCGAACAACTTATCTGCGCTGGCGGAAAACTCATCTCCACTGGCGGACATCTTGTGGCGGACAACTTGTCTCCGCTGGCAGACAACTAATCTCCGCTGGCGAACAACTTATCTCCGCTGGCGAACAATTTATCTCCACTGGCGGACATCTTGTCTCCGCTGGCAGACAATTTATCTCCGCTGGCGGGAAATTTATTTCCGCCGACGAACAACTTATCTCCGCTGGCGGACAACTTATCTCCGCTGGCGGACCACTAATCTCCGCTGGCGAACAACTTATCTCCGCTGGCGGAAAACTTATTTCCGCCCACGAACAACTTATCTCCGCTGGCGGACAACTTATCTCCGCTGGCGGACAACTTATCTCCGCTGGCGGAAAACTTATCTCCGCTGGCGGACATCTTGTCTCCGCTGGCAGACAATTTATCTCCGCTGGCGGGAAATTTATATCCGCTGGCGGACATCTTGTCTCCGCTGGCAGACAATTTATCTCCGCTGGCGGGAAATTTATATCCGCCGACGAACAACTTATCTCCGCTGGCGGACATCTTATCTCCGCTGGCCCGCTGGCAGACAATTTATCTCCGCTGGCGGGAAATTTATTTCCGCCGACGAACAACTTATCTCCGCTGGCGGACAATTTATCTCCGCTGGCGGGAAATTTATATCCGCTGGCGGACAACTTATCTCCGCCGACGAAAAACTTATCTCCGCTGGCGGACAATTTATCTCCGATGGCAGACAATTTATCTCCGCTGGCGAGCAACTTATCTCCGCTGGCGGACATCTTATCTCCGCTGGCGGACATCTTATCTCCGCTGGCGAACAACTTATCTCCGCTGCCGGAAAACTTATCTCCGCTGGCGAACAACTTATCTCAGCTGGCGGACAACTAATCTCCGCTGGCGAACAACTTATCTCCGCTGGCGGAAAACTTATTGCCGCCGACGAACAACTTATCTCCGCTGGCGGACAACTTATCTCCGCTGGCGGACAACTTATCTCCGCTGGCGAAAAACTTATCTCCGCTGGCGGACATCTTGTCTCCGCTGGCAGACAATTTATCTCCGCTGGCGGGAAATTTATATCCGCCGACGAACAACTTATCTCCGCTGGCGGACAATTTATCTCAGCTGGCGGGAAATTTATATCCGCTGGCGGACAACTTATCTCCGCCGACAAGAAACTTATCTCCGGTGGCGGACAATTTATCTCCGATGGCAGACAATTTATCTCCGCTGGCGAGCAATTTATCTCCGCTGGCGGACATCTTATCTCTGCTGGCGAACAACTTATCTCCGCTGCCGGAAAACTTATCTCCGCTGGCGAACAACTTATCTCAGCTGGCGGACAACTAATCTCCGCTGGCGATCAACTTATCTCCGCTGGCGGAAAACTTATTGCCGCCGACGAACAACTTATTTCCGCTGGCGGAAAACTTATCTCCGCTGGCGAACAACTTATCTCCTCTGGCGGAAAACTCATCTCCACTGGCGGACATCTTATCTTCGCTGGCGAACAACTTATCTCCGCTGGCGGAAAACTTATCTCCGCTGGCGAACAACTTATCTCAGCTGGCGGACAACTAATCTCCGCTGGCGAACAACTTATCTCCGCTGGCGGAAAACTTATTTCCGCTGGCGGACATCTTGTCTCCGCTGGCAGACAATTTATCTCCGCTGGCGGGCAATTTATATCCGCTGGCAGAAAACTTGTCTCCGCTGCCGAACAACTTATCTCCGCCTGCGGAAAACTTATCTCCGCTGGCAGACAATTTTGTCTCCGCTGGCGGGAAATTTATTTCCGCCGACGAACAACTTATCTTAGCTGGCGGACAACTTATCTCCGCTGGCGGGCAATTTATATCCGCTGGCAGAAAACTTGTCTCCGCTGGCGAACAACTTATCTCCGCCTGCGGAAAACTTATCTCCGCTGGCAGACAATTTGTCTCCGCTGGCGGGAAATTTATTTCCGCCGACGAACAACTTATCTCAGCTGGCGGACAACTTATTTCCGCTGGCGGGAAATTTATATCCGCCGACGAACAACTTATCTCCGCTGGCGGACAATTTATCTCAGCTGGCGGGAAATTTACATCCGCTGGCGGACAACTTATCTCCGCCGACGAAAAACTTATCTCCGGTGGCGGACAATTTATCTCCGATAGCAGACAATTTATCTCCGCTGGCGAGCAATTTATCTCCGCTGGCGGACATCTTATCTCTGCTGGCGAACAACTTATCTCCGCTGCCGGAAAACTTATCTCCGCTGGCGAACAACTTATCTCAGCTGGCGGACAACAAATCTCCGCTGGCGATCAACTTATCTCCGCTGGCGGAAAACTTATCTCCGCTGGCGAACAACTTATCCGCCGACGAACAACTTATCTCCGCAGGCGGACACCTTATCTCCGCTGGCGGACAACTTGGCAGACAACTTATCTCGGGCGGACAACTTATCTCCGCTGGCGGAAAACTTATCTCCGCTGGCGGACATCTTGTCTCCGCTGGCAGACAATTTATCTCCGCTGGCGGGAAATTTATATCCGCCGACGAACAACTTATCTCCGCTGGCAGACAATTTATCTCAGCTGGCGGGAAATTTATATCCGCTGGCGGACAACTTATCTCCGCCGACAAGAAAACTTATCTCCGGTGGCGGACAATTTATCTCCGATGGCAGACAAATTTTATCTCCGCTGGCGAGCAATTTATCTCCGCTGGCGGACATCTTATCTCTGCTGGCGAACAACTTATCTCCGCTGCCGGAAAACTTATCTCCGCTGGCGAACAACTTATCTCAGCTGGCGGACAACAAATCTCCGCTGGCGAACAACTTATCTCCGCTGGCGGCGGAAAACTTATTGCCGCCGACGAACAACTTATTTCCGCTGGCGGAAAACTTATCTCCGCCTGCGGAAAACTTATCTCCGCTGGCAGACAATTTGTCTCCGCTGGCGGGAAATTTATTTCCGCCGACGAACAACTTATCTCAGCTGGCGGACAACTTATTTCCGCTGGCGGGGCGAATTTATATCCGCCGACGAACAACTTATCTCCGCTGGCGGACAATTTATCTCAGCTGGCGGAAAATTTACATCCGCTGGCGGACAACTTATCTCCGCCGACGAAAAACTTATCTCCGCTGGCGGACAATTTATCTCCGATAGCAGACAATTTATCTCCGCTGGCGAGCAATTTATCTCCGCTGGCGGACATCTTATCTCTGCTGGCGAACAACTTATCTCCGCTGTCAGAAAACTTATCTCCGCTGGCGAACAACTTATCTCAGCTGGCGGAAAACTAATCTCCGCTAGCGATCAACTTATCTCCGCTGGCGGAAAACTTATCGCCGCTGACGAACAACTTATCTCCGCAGGCGGACAACTTATCTCCGCTGGCGGACAACTTATCGCTGGCGGACAACTTATCTCCGCTGGCGGACAACTTATCTCCGCTGGCGGAAAACTTATCTCCGCTGGCGGACATCTTGTCTCCGCTGGCAGACAATTTATCTCCGCTGGCGGGAAATTTATATCCGCCGACGAACAACTTATCTCCGCTGGCAGACAATTTATCTCCGCTGGCGGGAAAACTTATATCCGCTGGCGGACAACTTATCTCCGCCGACAAGAAACTTATCTCCGGTGGCGGACAATTTATCTCCGATGGCGGACAATTTATCTCCGCTGGCGAGCAATTTATCTCCGCTGGCGGACATCTTATCTCCGCTGGCGAACAACTTATCTCCGCTGCCGGAAAACTTATCTCCGCTGGCGAACAACTTATCTCAGCTGGCGGACAACAAATCTCCGCTGGCGAACAACTTATCTCCGCTGGCGGAAAACTTATTGCCGCCGACGAACAACTTTTTTCCGCTGGCGGAAAACTTATCTCCGCTGGCGAACAACTTATCTCCGCTGGCGGAAAACTCATCTCCACTGGCGGACATCTTATCTTCGCTGGCGAACAACTTATCTCCGCTGCCGGAAAACTTATCTCCGCTGGCGAACAACTTGTCTCCGCTGGCAGACAATTTATCTCCGCTGGCGGACAACTTATTTCCGCTGACGAACAACGTTTCTCCGCTGGCAGAAAACTTATCTCCGCTGGCGAACAACTTGTCTCCGCTGGCAGACAATTTATCTCCGCTGGCGGGAAATTTATATCCGCTGGCGGACAACTTATTTCCGCTGACGAACAACGTTTCTCCGCTATCGGAACACTCATCTCCGCTGGCGAAAATTTTCTCCCACTGGCGGACAACTTCTTTCCGCTGACGAACAACGAACAACGTTTCTCCGCTGGCGGAAAACTTATCTCCGCTGGCGAACAACTTGTCTCCGCTGGCAGACAATTTATGTCCGCTGGCGGAAAGTTTATATCCGCTGGCGGACAACTTATTTCCGCTGACGAACAACGTTTCTCCGCTGTCGGAAAACTTATCTCCGCTGGTGAACAACTTGCTCTCCGCTGGCAGACAATTTAACTCCGCTGGTGGGAAACTTTATATCCGCGGGCAGACAACTTATTTCCGCTGACGAACAACGTTTCTGGCCGCTGCCAGAAAACGTATCTCCGCTGGCGAACAACTTATCTATGCTGTTGGAAAACTTATCTACGCTGGCGAAAATCTTTCTCCACTGGCGGATACCTTTTTCCGCTGACGAACAACGTTTCTCCGCTGGCAGAAAACTTATCTCCGCTGGCGAACAACTTTTCTCCGCTGGCGAACAACTTATCTCCGCTGGCGAACAATTTATCACCGCTGGCAGAAATTTATATCCGCTGGGGGACAACTTATTTCCGCTGACGAACAACGTTTTCTCCGCTGGCGGAAAACTTATCTCCTCTGGCGAACAACTTATTAATGCTGGCGGAAAACTTATCTCCGCTGGCGAAAATCTTTCTCCACTGGCGGACAACTTATTTCCGCTGACGAACAACGTTATCTCCGCTGGCCGAAAACTTATCTCCGCTGGCAAAAACTTATCTCCGCTGACGAACAACTTTTCTCCGCTGGCTGACAATTTATCTGCGCTGGCGGAAATTTAATATCCGCTGGCGGACAACTTGTCTCCGCTGACACACAATTTATCTCCGCTGGCGGGAAATTTATATCCACTGGCGGACAACTTATTTCCGCTGACGAACAACGTTTCTCCGCTGGCAGAAAACGTATCTCCGCTGGCGAACAACTTATCTATGCTGGCGGAAATCTTATCTCCACTGGCGAAAATCTTTCTCCACTGGCGGATACCTTTTTCCGCTGACGAACAACGTTTCTCCGCTGGCAGACAATTTATCACCGCTGGTGGGAAATTTATATCCGCTAGAGGACAACTTATTTCCGCTGACGAACAACGTTTCTCCGCTGGCAGAAAACGTATCTCCGCTGGCGAAAAACTTATCTATGCTGGCGGAAACTTATCTCCGCTGGCGAAAATCTTCCTCCACTGGCGGACAACTTATTTCTGCTGACAAACAACGTTTCTCCGCTGGCAGAAAACTTATCTCCGCTGGCGAACAACTTGTCTCCGCTGGCAGATAATTTATCACCGCTGGTGGGAAATTTATATCCGCTAGGGGACAACTTATTTCTCCGCTCCGGAAAACTTATCTCCTCTGGCGAACAACTTATTAATGCTGGCGGAAAACTTATCTCCGCTGGCGAAAATCTTCCTCCACTGGCGGACAACTTATTTCCGCTGACGAACAACGTTTCCCGCTGGCGGAAAACTTATCTCCGCTAGCGAACAACTTGTCTCCGCTGGCAGACAATTTATCTCCGCTGGCGTAAAGTTTATATCCGCTGGCTGGAACAACTTATTTCCGCTGACGAACAACGTTTCTCCGCTGGCGGAAAACTGATCTCTGCTGGCGAACAACTTGTCTCCGCTGGCAGACAATTTAACTGCGCTGGTGGGAAACTAATATCCGCTGGTAGACAACTTATTTCCGCTGACGAACAACGTTTCTCCGCTGGCAGAAAACGTATCTCCGCTGGCGAACAACTTATCTATGCTGGCGGAAACTTATCTCCGCTGGCGAAAATCTTTCTCCACTGGCGGATAACTTCTTTCCGCTGACGAACAACGTTTCTCCGCTGGCGGAAAACTTATCTCCGCTAGCAAACAACTTGTCTCCGCTGGCAGACAATTTATCTCCGCTGGCGGAAAGTTTATATCCGCTGGCGGACAACTTATTTCCGCTGTCGAACAACGTTTCTCCGCTGGCGGAAAACTTATCTCCGCTGGCGAACAACTTGTCTCCGCTGGCAGACAACTTAACTCCGCTGGTGGGAAACTAATATCCGCTGGCAGACAACTTATTTCCGCTGACGAACAACGTTTCTCCGCTGCCAGAAAACTTATCTCCGCTGGCGAACAACTTATCAATGCTGGCGGAAAACTTATCTCCGCTGGCGAAAATCTTCCTCCACTGGCGGACAACTTATTTCCGCTGACGAACAACGTTTCTCCGCTGGCAGAAAACTTATCTCCGCTGGCGAACAACTTGTCTCCGCTGGCAGACAATTTATCTCCGCTGGTGGGAAATTTATATCCGCTGGGGGACAACTTATTTCCGCTGACAAACAACGTTTCTCCGCTGGCGGAAAACTTATCTCCGCTGGCGAAAATCTTTCTCCACTGGCGGACAACTTATTTCCGCTGACGAACAACGTTTCTCCGCTCTCAGAAAACTTATCTCCGCTGGCGAACAACTAATTAATTCTGGCAGAAAACTTATCTCCGCTGGCGAAAATATTTCTCCTCTGGCGGACAACTTATTTCCGCTGACGAACAACGTTTCTCCGCTGGCGGAAAACTTATTTCCGCTGGCAGAAAACTTATCTCCGCTGGCGGACGAACAACTTTCTCCGCTGGCTTTTCTCCGCTGGCTGACAATTTATCTCCGCTGGCAGGAAATTTATATCCGCTGGCGGACAACTTGTCTCCGCTGATAGACAATTTATCTCCGCTGGCGGGAAATTTATATCCACTGGCGGACAACTTATTTCCGCTGACGAACAACGCTTCTCCGCTGGCAAAAAACCTATCTCCGCTGGCGGACATCTTGTCTCCGCTGACAGACAATTTATCTCCGCTGGCGGGAAATTTCTATCCACTGGCGGACAACCTATTTCCGCTGACGAACCACGTTTCTCCTCTGGCAGAAAACTTATCTCCGCTGGCGAACAACTTATCTATGCTGGCGGAAAACTTATCTCCGCTGGCGGAAAACTTATCTCGGCTGGCGGACATCTTGTCTCCGCTGGCAGACAATTTATCTCCGCTGGCGGGAAATTATATCCGCTGGCGGACAACTTATCTCCGCTGGCAAACAACTTATCTCCGCTGGCGGAAAACGTATCTCCGCTGGCAGACAATTTATCTCCGCTGAAAAATTTATTTCCGCCGACGAACAACTTATCTCAGCTGGCGGACAACTTATCTCCACTGGCGAACATCTTGTGTCCGCTGGCAGACAATTTATCTTCGCTGGCGGGAGATTTATATCCGCTGGCGGACAACTTATCTCCGCTGTCGAACAACGTTTCTCCGCTGCACAGTGGGCCAGCGATCCCATTTTTTGACGTAAATTAAAATAATAAAGCTAGAGACTTCAAATTTTGTACACAAAATATTATCGACGTGTATATATATATATCTTAATTTTAGACCGATCCGACCACGCCCACACCAAACGCCCATAAAAGAAAAGATTCGCTAATATTGATTTTTAACACGTAGTCCATTATGATAGAATATGTGATTAAAATTCTTACAAATTAATATTTTTACATTTAAACTTAATACTTAGGGGGATGAATGTTTAAGTTTTTCAAGTTACAACGAATTTATTATTAATCTTCTTCTACATCTATTTTTATTTGAAAATGAATTTTCATTTTCGGAATCCGATTCGTCACTTTCACAAATACCAGAATAAGTATCAGTTTCTAGGGAAGCATTATTGTTATAAAAAATATATTCAAAACATGCTGTTTTAAAAGTTCAATAACAGCTTTCGGCAATGGTTCTTTTTTTTTTCCACCCAATCTTTTTGTCAGACAGATGCTCGATACAAGAGAATCAGAGGAATCCATTGCTCTTTGGAAAACATCTGTCATATTGTTGCGTCGTGAATCCTTTCGAGCATGTAATCGTCTGTCACTCTTATAGTATTTATTGCGTGCTTCCGAGGCGTTTTCTCCAAGAACACCTACTGGCAGTATTGATGCCTCTATTATTTGAAAACCGTGAATTAAAACTTTATGAACTGTTGCCGACATCGGAAACCATGAGTACAAGGACATATAAAGTGTAAATATTTCTTGACAATATTTTTTAAATAGTTTTGCATCAATTGACAGAAGGCAGAAAATCGCAATTAAAATATTTTGAAAATATGTGATGAGAGACTCATACCTAAGATTTGAGCCAGTAGCTTAGGTTTTGAAAAGGCTTTTATTGCTGTGCTGCCTTCGTTGGTGTTTCCACTTCCATTTTGTTTAGGCTTGTCGACATGTAGAGCCATATTCCTCCACATCTTCTCCTGTATGAGCTTTTTCTAGTTCGCCATTTCTTTTTTTCCATTTTCATTTATAGCTTGCCATTTTTCGAGTCCAGTTCTATAAGCAATTTTAAGAACAAACTCAAAAAATTCATGCGTGAAGTGGACTCATGCCATATTGTAATGTTCCACGTCTAGGCTTAAATATCGGTGAATCCATATTTCCACTTTCCTTGAAATCTTTTGGACTTGCTCTACAGATGGGACACAATTGGCAAGATTTAGTTTCAGTCAAAATGTTCACAACTTTCCCGTCTAAAAGTGTCATATGCAGATCATATTTTACTGTTATGTTTCTTCCATTTATAACTGTGCAGACATATGAAGATAAATCTTTAATTTGATCGTCAAAATTTTTTTTTTCTTCGATAATATGGTCAAATTCAAGTTTGATTGGCCAACAAAATCTAATAGACTAAGGAGTACGATTTAGCCACAATATATTTCCAATATCATCCATTAATTTGAGAGGAACCATTGTTGTCGCGAAAAGGGATTGGTCAAAAACCATTGGATCGCTGACAAAAAAGTTTTGTTTATAAGTGCTTAGTCCGGTTGTTCCGTCAAATCCATAGCTTGCAATAAGAGTGACACTTAAAGTATTTCCAAAGTTTTCGAATATATCTTCTTGCATTTGAATTATGCGACAACTAGTGTGATCTAGAAGGCTTTGTAATGGGACTTGAGCAACTGTTTCGGTTACAGTAATATCCAGAGGCCTACATTTTGATTTAGCTTCTCTTACTTTGTTGTAAGCTGGAAGAAGATCACACCGTTAGTGATACCGACTCATTTTTTACGGTAAAAAGATTTTTCTTTACCGTATTGGGGTTTCTCGGCGGAGAAATGTGTCTTTCAACAATTCAGCGGTGTCTTTTTCGTTGGATTTTTCAGCCGAAAGAGCAGCAGCATGCACAAGAAGAGATGTGTTGTGACCTTGATCGCCAGCTAAATCTGATGCTAATTTTCTCTTCAAACGGGGTCCAGCATTTATATATTCAATTGGTGGGCGTCCAACTGATCTTGATGTTGAAGTCATGGAATTCGATGACGACGTTCTTTCAACTTTGATAACCATCTTGGACAAAAGCCATGAGTTATGCTTTTTCTTAAATTTAGACATGCTTCTCCCGCATTTTGCCAAATACTTTTGGACGTGTAGATAAAAGCTCCTTACTTTATTATTTATTTCATCCTTTTTCTCCGTGCTTATTTTGTATGCCTTCAGTTCTTCGAAAATCCAACTCCGAAAGTGCTGCGGCGCTTCGATTATTCTCAATGTAAATACTGAGCAGCTTTTCATAAGTGAACTCCACCTCACCTACAAATAAATTAAAACGCGCACACCGGCGCAAAATGGCGCAAAAACGAGTTTTAGGATTATTTTATACACAATTTGCACTACAATATTACATAATTACTTTCTCGCACAATTGCGCACAAAATTAGTTATTGACGAAACTTATCTCCGCTGGCGGAAGAGACGGGCACATTGGTTAAGTATTCTCTACCTTTGGACGACACAAATTAATACACACAAAACATATTCAAAAACATGAGCACAAATTTGTTTAATATAATAACTCTACATACCCTGGCCTTTCTTTTCCATTACTTTGATTTCAGTTTTGAACTTAGTTTCAATTTGGTAAGCTCTCAAAGTAAACAAACAGTTTCTCGCGTTTTTTACTATCGCTTGCAGCTTATCAAACAGCTGACTTTAAAACGTTGCAAAAAGGCCAGGGATGCATTAAAACAAAAAAGATTTTTGATTTTTTTTTAATTAATGTATATACTAATTAAATGTTAAATTAAAATTAAGTTTCATTGACATGCATTTTTTCGAATTAACGTCGAAAAATGGGGTCGCTGGCCCACAGTGCGCTGGCGGGAAATTTATATCCGCTGGCGGAAAACTCATCTCCACTGGCGAACATCTTGTGTCCGCTGGCAGACAATTTATCTCCGCTGGCGGGAAATTTATATCCGCTGGCGGACAACTTATCTCCGCTGACGAACAACGTTTCTCCGCCGGCGGAAAACTTATCTCCGCTGGCGAACAACGTTTCTCCGCTGGCGGAAAACTTATCTCCGCTGGCGAACAACTTATCTCCGCTGGCGGAAAACTCATCTCCACTTGCGGACATCTTGTCTCCGCTGGCAGACAACTTATCTCCGCTGGCGGAAAACTTATCTCCACTGGCGGACATCTTGTCTCCTCTGGCGGAAAACTTATCTCCGCTGGCGGACTTCTTTTCTCCACTGTCGGACAACTTATCTCCGCTGGCGGAAAACTTATCTCCTGGCGGAATGGCGGACAAACTTATTTCCGCAGGCGGAAAACTCATCTCCACTGTCGGACATCTTGTGTCCGCTGGCAGACAATTTATCTCCGCTGGCGGGAAATTTATATCCGCTGGCGGACAACTTGTCTCCGCTGGCGGACAATTTATCTCCGCTGGCGGAAAATTAATATCCGCTGGCAGACAACTTATCTCCGCTGGCGGGAAATTTATCTCCGCTGGGAGACATCTTATCTCCGCTGGCGAACAACTTATCTCCGCTGGCGAACAACTTATCTCCGCTGGCGGAAAATTTATATCCGCTGGCGGAAAACTCATCTCCACTGGCGGACATCTTGTGTCCGCTGGCAGACAATTTATCTCCGCTGGCGGGAAATTTATATCCGCTGACGAACAACTTATCTCCGCTGGCGGACAATTTATCTCCGCTGGCAGACAATTTATCTCCGCTGGCAGAAAACTTATCTCCGCTGGCGAACAACTTATCTCCGCTGGCGAACAACTTATCTCCGCTGGCGGACATCTTGTCTCCGCTGGAAGACAATTTATCTCCGCTGGCGGAAAACTCATCTCCACTGGCGGACATCTTGTCTCCGCTGGCAGACAACTTATCTCCGCCGACCAACAACTTATCTCAGCTGCGGACAATTTATCTCCGCTGGCGGAAAACTTATCTCCGCTGGCGGACATCTTGTCTCCGCTGGCAGAAAATTTATCTCCGCTGGCGGGAAATTTATATCCGCTGGCAGAAAACTTATCTCCGCTGGCGAACAACTTATCTCCGCTGGCGGAAAACTTATCTCCGCTGGCAGACAATTTATCTCCGTTGGCGGGAAATTTATTTCCGCTGGCGAACCACTTATCTCAACTGTCTCCACTGTCGGACATTTTATCTCCGCTGGCGGAAAACTTATCTCCGCTGGCGGACAACTTATCTCCGCAGGCGGAAAACTTATCTCCACTGGCGGACATCTTGTGTCCGCTGGCGACAATTTATCTCCGCTGGCGGAAATTTGTATCCGCTGGCTGACAACTTGTCTCCGGTGGCGGACAATTTATCTCCGCTGGCAGACAATTTATCTCCGCTGGCGGAAAATTTATCTCCGCTGGCGGACATCTTATCTCCGCTGGCGAACAACTTATCTCCGCTGGCGGAAAACTTATCTCCGCTGGCGGACATCTTGTCTCCGCTGGCGGACAACTTATCTCCGCTGGCGGACAACTTATCTCCGCAGGCGGAAAACTCATCTCCACTGGCGGACATCTTGTGTCCGCTGGCAGACAATTTATCTCCGCTGGCGGAAAATTTATCTCCGCTGGCGGACATCTTATCTCCGCTGGCGAACAACTTATCTCCGCTGGCGGACAATTTATCTCCGCTGGCGGGAAATTTATATCCGCTGGCGGAAAACTTATCTCCGCTGGCGAACAACTTATATCAGCTGGCGGACAACTTATCTCCGCTGGCGGAAAACTTATCTCCGCTGGTGGACATCTCCGCTGTCTCCTCTGGCAGACAATTTATCTCCACCGACGAACAACTTATCTCAGCTGGCGGACAATTTATATCCGCTGGTGGAAAACTTATCTCCGCTGGCGGAAAACTTATCTCCAATGGCGGACAACTTATTTCCGCAGGCGGAAAACTCATCTCCACTGTCGGACATCTTGTGTCCTCTGGCGAACAATTTATCTCCGCTGGCGGGAAATTTATATCCGCTGGCGGACAACTTGTCTCCGCTGGCGGACAATTTATCTCCGCTGGCAGACAATTTATCTCCGCTGGCGGAAAATTTATCTCCGCTGGCGGACATCTTATCTCCGCTGGCGAACAACTTATCTCCGCTGGCGGAAAACTTATCTCGGCTGGCGGACATCTTGTCTCCGCTGGCAAACAACTTGTCTCCTGTGGCGGAAAACTTATCTCCGCTGGCGGACATCTTTTCTCCACTGTCGGACAACTTATCTCCGCTGGCGGAAAACTTATCTCCAATGGCGGACAACTTATCCCCGCAGGCGGAAAACTCATCTCCACTGGCGGCGACATCTTGTGTCCGCTGGCAGACAATTTATCTCCGCTGGCGGGAAATTTATATCCTCTGGCGGACAACTTGTCTCCGCTGGCTGACAATTTATCTCCGCTGGCAGACAATTTATATCCGCTGGTGAACAACTTATTTCCGCTGGCGAACAACTTATCTCCGCTGGCGGAAAACTTATCTCGGCTGGCGGACATCTTGTCTCCGCAGACGAAAAATTTATCTCCGCTGGGGGACATCTTATCTCCGCTGGCGAACAACTTATCTCCGCTGACGAACAACGTTTCTCCGCTGGCGGAAAACTTATCTCCAATGGCGGCAACTTATCTCCGCAGGCGGAAAACTCATCTCCACTGGCGGACATCTTGTGTCCGATGGCTGACAATTTATCTTCGCGGGCGGGCGGAAACTTATATCCGCTGGCGGACAACTTGTCTCCGCTGGCGGACAATTTATCTCCGCTGGCAGACAATTTATCTCCGCTGGCGGAAATTTATCTCCGCTGGCGGACATCTTATCTCCGCTGGCGAACAACTTATCTCCGCTGGCGGAAAAAACTATCTCGGCTGGCGGACATCTTGTCTCCGCTGGCAGACAATTTATCTCCGCTGGCGGGAAATTTATCTCCGCTGGGGGACATCTTATCTCCGCTGGCAGACAATTTATCTCCGCTGGCGGGAAATTTATATCCGCTGGCAGAAAACTTATCTCCGCTGGCGAACAACTTATATCAGCTGGCGGACAACTTATCTCCGCTGGCGGAAAACTTATCTCCGCTGGTGGACATCTAGTCTCCCTCTGGCAGACAATTTATCTCCACCGACGAACAACTTATCTCAGCTGGCGGACAATTTATATCCGCTGGTGGAAAACTTATCTCCGCTGGCGAACAAGTTATCTCCGCTGGCGGACATCTTGTCTCCGCTGGCAGACAATTTATCTCCGCTGGCGGGAAATTTATATCCGCTGGCAGAAAACTTATCTCCGCTGGCGAACAACTTATCTCCGCTGGCGGAAAACTTATCTCCGCTGGCAGACAATTTATCTCCGTTGGCGGGGAATTTATTTCCGCAAACGAACAACTTATCTCCGCTGGCGAACAACTTATCTCCGCTGGTGGACATCTTGTCTCCGCTGGCGGGAAATTTATATCCGCTGGCAGACAATTTATCTCCGCTGACGGGAAATTTATCTCCGCTGGGGACATCTTATCTCCGCTGGCGAACAACTTATCTCCGCTGGCGGACATCTTGTCTCCGCTGGCGGACAATTTATCTCCGCTGGCGGGAAATTTATATCCGCTGGCAGAAAACTTATCTCCGCTGGCGAACAACTTATCTCCGCTGGCGGACATCTTGTCTCCGCTGGCGGGAAATTTATATCCGCTGGCAGACAATTTATCTCCGCTGGCGGGGAAATTTATCTCCGCTGGGGACATCTTATCTCCGCTGGCGAACAACTTATCTCCGCTGGCGAACAACTTATCTCCGCTGGTGGAAAATTTATATCCGCTGGCGGAAAACTCATCTCCACGGCGGACATCTTGTGTCCGCTGGCAGACAATTTATCTCCGCTGGCGGGAAATTTATATCCGCTGACGGACAACTTGTCTCCGCTGGCGGACAATTTATCTCCGCTGGCGCAATTTATCTCCGCTGGCAGAAAATTTATCTCCGCTGGCGAAAACTTATCTCCGCTGGCGAACAACTTATGGCGGAACTCCGCTGGCGAACAACTTATCTCCGCTGGCGGACATCTTGTCTCCGCTGGCAGACAATTTATCTCCGCTGGCGGAAAACTCATCTCCACTGGCGGACATCTTGTCTCCGCTGGCAGACAACTTATTTCCGCCGACCAACAACTTATTTCAGCTGCGGACAACTTATCTCCGCTGGCGGAAAACTTATCTCCGCTGGCGGACATCTTGTCTCCGCTGGCAGAAAATTTATCTCCGCTGGCGGGAAATTTATATCCGCTGGCAGAAAACTTATCTCCGCTGGCGAACAACTTATCTCCGCTGGCGGAAAACTTATCTCCGCTGGCAGACAATTTATCTCCGTTGGCGGGAAATTTATTTCCGCAAACGAACCACTTATCTCCGCTCAACAACTTCTCCACTGTCGGACATTTTATCTCCGCTGGCGGAAAACTTATCTCCACTGGCGGACAACTTATCTCCGCAGGCGGAAAACTCATCTCCACTGGCGGACATCTTGTGTCCGCTGGCAGACAATTTATCTCCGCTGGCAGACAATTTATCTCCGCTGTCGGGAAATTTATCTCCGCTGGCGGACATCTTATCTCCGCTGGCGAACAACTTATCTCCGCTGGCGGACAATTTATCTCCGCTGGCAGACAATTTATCTCCGCTGTCGGGAAATTTATCTCCGCTGGCGGACATCTTATCTCCGCTGGCGAACAACTTATCTCCGCTGGCGGAAAACTTATCTCGGCTGGCGGACATCTTATCTCCGCTGGCAGACAACTTATCTCCGCTGGCGGAAAACTTATCTCCAATGGCGGACAACTTATCTCCGCAGGCGGAAAACTCATCTCCACTGGCGGACATCTTGCTGGCGGACAAACTCCCGCTGGCGGACAATTTATCTCCGCTGGCGGCGGAAATTTATCTCCGCTGGCGGACATCTTATCTCCGCTGGCGAACAACTTATCTCCGCTGGCGGAAAACTTATCTCCGCTGGCGGACATCTTGTCTCCGCTGGCGGACAACTTATCTCCGCTGGCGGAAAACTTATCTCCACTGGCGGACAACTTATCTCCGCAGGCGGAAAACTCATCTCCACTGGCGGACATCTTGTGGCGGACAACTTATCCCGCTGGCGGACAATTTATCTCCGCTGGCGGAAAATTTATCTCCGCTGGCGGGAAATTTATCTCCGCTGGCGGACATCTTATCTCCGCTGGCGAACAACTTATCTCCGCTGGCGGAAAACTTATCTCGGCTGGCGGACATCTTGTCTCCGCTGGCAGACAATTTATCTCCGCTGGCGGGAAATTTATCTCCGCTGGGGACATCTTATCTCCGCTGGCGAACAACTTATCTCCGCTGGCGGAAAACTTATCTCGGCTGGCGGACATCTCGTCTCCGCTGGCAGACAACTTATCTCCGCTGGCGGAAAACTTATCTCCAATGGCGGACAACTTATCTCCGCAGGCGGAAAACTCATCTCCACTGGCGGACATCTTGTGTCCGCTGGCAGACAATTTATCTCCGCTGGCGGGAAATTTATCTCCGCTGGCGGACATCTTATCTCCGCTGGCGAACAACTTATCTCCGCTGGCGGAAAACTTATCTCGGCTGGCGGACATCTTGTCTCCGCTGGCAGACAACTTATCTCCGCTGGCGGAAAACTTATCTCCGCTGGCGGACAACTTATCTCCGCAGGCGGAAAACTCATCTCCACTGGCGGACATCTTGTCTCCGCTGGCGGACAATTTATCTCCGCTGGCGGAAAATTTATCTCCGCTGGCGGACATCTTATCTCCGCTGGCGAACAACTTATCTCCGCTGGCGGAAAACTTATCTCGGCTGGCGGACATCTTGTCTCCGCTGGCAGACAATTTATCTCCGCTGGCGGGAAATTTATCTCCGCTGGGGACATCTTATCTCCGCTGGCAGACAATTTATCTCCGCTGGCGGGAAATTTATATCCGCTGGCAGAAAATCTCCGCTATCTCCGCTGGCGAACAACTTATATCAGCTGGCGGACAACTTATCTAAGCTGGCGGAAAACTTATCTCCGCTGGTGGACATCTTGTCTCCTCTGGCAGACAATTTATCTCCGCCGACGAACAACTTATCTCCGCTGGCGGACAATTTATATCCGCTGGTGGAAAACTTATCTCCGCTGGCGAACAAGCTGGCGAATCTCCCGCTGGCGGACATCTTGTCTCCGCTGGCAGACAATTTATCTCCGCTGGCGGACAATTTATATCCGCTGGCAGAAAACTTATCTCCGCTGGCGAACAACTTATCTCCGCTGGCAGACAATTTTGTCTCCGCTGGCGGGAAATTTATATCCGCTGGCAGACAATTTATCTCCGCTGGCGGGAAATTTATCTTCGCTGGCGACATCTTATCTCCGCTGGCGAACAACTTATCTCCGCTGGCGGACAACTTATCTCCGCTGGCGGGAAATTTATATCCGCTGGCGGAAAACTCATCTCCACTGGCGGACATCTTGTGTCCGCTGGCAGACAATTTATCTCCGCTGGCGGGAAATTTATATCCGCTGACGGACAACTTGTCTCCGCTGGCGGACAATTTATCTCCGCTGGCAGACAATTTATCTCCGCTGGCGAAAAAACTTATCTCCGCTGGCGAACAACTTATCTCCGCTGGCGAACAACTTATCTCCGCTGGCGGACATCTTATCTCCGCTGGCGGACAATTTATCTCCGCTGGCGGAAAATTTATATCCGCTGGCCGACAATTTATCTCCGCTGTCGGGAAATTTATCTCCGCTGGGGGACATCTTATCTCCGCTGGCGAACAACTTATCTCCGCTGGCGGACATCTTGTCTCCGCTGGCGGACAATTTATCTCCGCTGGCGGAAAATTTATATCCGCTGGCAGAAAACTTATCTCCGCTGGCGAACAACTTATCTCCGCTGGCGGACAATTTTATCTCCGCTGGCGGAAAATTTATCTCCGCTGGCAGACAATTTATCTCCGCTGGCGGAAATTTATCTCCGCTGGGGACATCTTATCTCCGCTGGCGAACAACTTATCTCCGCTGGCGAACAACTTATCTCCGCTGGCGGACAACTTATCTCCGCTGGCGGAAAACTTATCTCCACTGGCGGACATCTTGTGTCCGCTGGCGGACAATTTATCTCCGCTGGCGGGAAATTTATATCCGCTGGCGGACAACTTTATCTCCGCTGGCGGACAATTTATCTCCGCTGGCGGACAATTTATCTCCGCTGGCCGCTGAAAACTTATCTCCGCTGGCGAAAACTTATCTCCGCTGGCGAACAACTTATCTCCGCTGGCGGACAACTTATCTCCGCTGGCGGACAACTTATCTCCGCTGGCGGACAATTTATCTCCGCTGGCGGACAATTTATCTCCGCTGGCAGACAACTTATCTCCGCTGGCGGAAAACTTATCTCCGCTGGCGAACAACTTATCTCCGCTGGCGAACAATTTATCTCCGCTGGCGGACAATTTATCTCCGCTGGCGGACAATTTATCTCCGCTGGCAGACAATTTATCCGCTCCGCTGGCGGAAAACTTATCTCCGCTGGCGCTGGCTGGCGAAAACTTATCTCCGCTGGCGAACAACTTATCTCCGCTGGCGGAAAACTTATCTCCGCTGGCGGACATCTTGTCTCCGCTGGCGAAAAATTATCTCCGCTGGCGGGAAATTTATATCCGCTGGCGGAAAACTTATCTCCGCTGGCGAACAACTTATCTCCGCTGGCTTATCTCCGCTGGCGGAAAACTTATCTCCGCTGGCGGACAACTTATCTCCGCTGGCAGACAATTTATCTCCGTTGGCGGGAAATTTATTTCCGCTGGCGAACAACTTATCTCAACTGTCTCCACTGTCGGACAATTTATCTCCGCTGGCGGAAAACTTATCTCCGCTGGCGGACAACTTATCTCCGCTGGCGGAAAACTTATCTCCACTGGCGGACATCTTGTCTCCGCTGGCGGACAATTTATCTCCGCTGGCGGAAATTTTATCTCCGCTGGCGGACAACTTGTCTCCGCTGGCGGACAACTTATCTCCGCTGGCGAACAACGTTTCTCCGCTGGCGGAAAACTTATCTCCGCTGGCGAACAACTTATCCGCTGGCGCTGGCGGAAAACTTATCTCCACTGGCGGACATCTTGTCTCCGCTGGCGGACAATTTTCTCCGCTGGCGGAAAATTTATATCCGCTGGCGGACAACTTGTCTCCGCTGGCGGACAACTTGTCTCCGCTGGCAGACAATTTATCTCCGCTGGCGGGCGGGAAATCTATATCCGCTATATCCGCTGGCGAACAACTTATCTCCGCTGGCGAACAACTTATCTCCGCTGGCGGAAAACTTATCTCCGCTGGCAGACAATTTATCTCCGCTGGCGGAAAACTTATCTCCGGCTGGCGGACATCTTGTCTCCACTGTCAGACATCTTATCTCCGCTGGGGAAAACTTATATCCGCTGGCGGACAACTTATCATCGCTGGCGGAAAACTTATCTCCGCTGGCGGCAAATTTATATCCGCTGGCGGAAAACTTATCTCCACTGGCGGCCATCTTGTGTCCGCTGGCGGACAATTTTTCTCCGCTGGCTGGAAATTTATATCCGCTGGCGGACAAATTTGTCTCCGCTGGCGGACAATTTATCTCCGCTGGCGGAAAACTTATCTCCGCTGGCGGACATCTTGTCTCCGCTGGCGGACAATTTTATCTCCACTTGCGGGAAATTTATATCCGCTGGCAGACAATTTATCTCCGCTGGCGGGAAATTTATCTCCGCTGGGGACATCTTATCTCCGCTGGCGAACAACTTTTCTCCGCTGGCGAAAAACTTATCTCCGCTGGCGAACAACTTATCTCAGCTGGCGGACATCTTGCTGGCGGACAATTTATCTCCGCTGGCGGACAATTTATCTCCGATGGCAGACAATTTATCTCCGCTGGCAGAAAACTTATCTCCGCTGGCGAACAACTTATCTCAGCTGGCGGACAACTAATCTCCGCTGGCGGACATCTTGTCTCCGCTGGCAGACAATTTATCTCCGCTGGCGGGCAATTTATATCCGCCGACGAACAACTTATCTCCGCTGGCGGACAATTTATCTCCGCTGGCGGGAAATTTATATCCGCTGGCAGAAAACTTATCTCCGCTGACGAACAACGTTTCTCCGCTGGCGAACAACTTATCTCAGCTGGCGGACAATTTATCTCCGCTGGCGGACAACTCATCTCCACTGGCGGACATCTTGTCTCCGCTGGCGGAAAACATATCTCCGCTGGCGGACATCTTGGCTCCGCTGCAGACAATTTATCTCCGCTGTCGAGAAATTTTATATCCGCTCGCAGAAAACTTATCTACGCTGCCGAACAACTTATCTCAGCTGGCGGACAACTTATCTCCGCTGGCGAACAACTTATCTCCACTGGCGGACATCTTGTCTCCTCTGGCGGAAAATTTATCTCCGCTGGCGGACATCTTGTCTCCGCTGGCGGACATCTTGTCTCCGCTGGCGGACATCTTGTCTCCGCTGGCGGACAATTTATCGCCGCTGGCGAACAACTTATCTCCGCTGGCGAACAACTTATCTCAGCTGGCGGACAACTAATCTCCGCTGCCGAACAACTTATCTCCGCTGACGGAAAACTCATCTCCACTGGCGGACATCTTGTCTCCTCTGGCGGAAAATTTATCTCCGCTGGCGGACAACGCTTCTCCGCTGGCGGAAAACTTATCGCCCCTGGCGAACAACTAATCTCCGCTGGCGAACAACTTATCTCAGCTGGCGGACAACTAATCTCCGATGGCAAACAATTTATCTTCGCTGGCGGAAAACTCATCTCCACTGGCGGACATCTTGTCTCCGCTGGCGGAAAACATATCTCCGCTGGCGGACATCTTGTCTCCGCTGGCAGACATCTTATCTCCGCTGGCGGGAAATTTATATCCGCTGGCGGACAACTTATCTCCGCTGGCGAGCAACTAATCTCAGCTGGCGGAAATCTTGTCTCCGCTGGCGGACAATTTATCTCCGCTGGCGGACAACTTATCTCCGCTGGCGAACAACTTATCTCAGCTGGCGGACAACTTATCTCAGCTGGCGGACATCTTGTCTCCACTGGCAGACAATTTATCTCCGCTGGCGGGAAATTTATATCCGCTGGCGGACAATTTATCTCCGCAGACGAACAACGTTTCTCCGCTAACAAAAAACTAATCTCCGCTGGCAGACAATTTATCTCCGCTGGCGGGAACTTTATATCCGCCGGCGGACAACTTATCTCGGATGAACAACGTTTCTCCGCTGGGGAAAACTTATCTCCGCTGGCGAACAACTTATCTCCGCTGGCGGAAAACTCATCTCCACTGGCGGACATCTTGTCTCCGCTGGCAGACAATTTATCTCCGCTGGCGGGAAATTTATATCCGCTGGCAGAAAACTTATCTCCGCAGGCGAACAACTTATCTCAGCTGGCGGACAACTAATCTCCGCTGGCGAACAACTTATCTCCGCTGGCGGAAAATTTATCTCCGCTGGCGGACATCTTGTCAACGCTGGCAGACAATTTATCTCCGCTGGCGGGCAATTTATATCCGCTAACAGAAAACTTATCTCCGCTGGCGAACAACTTATCTCGGCTGGCGGACATCTTGGCGGACATCTTGTCCCGCTTGCAGACAATTTATCTCCGCTGGCGGGAAATTTATTTTCGCCGACAAACAACAACTCTCCGCTGGCGGACAACTTATCTCCGCTGGCGGAAACTTATCTCCGCTGGCGGACATCTTGTCTTCGCTGGCAGACAATTTATCTCCGCTGGCGGGAAATTTATATCCGCCGGCGAACAACTTATCTCCGCTGGCGGACAATTTATCTCCGCTGGCGGGAAATTTATATCCGCTGGCGGACAACTTATCTCCGCTGGCGGAAAACTTATCTCCGCTGGCGGACAATTTATCTCCGATGGCAGACAATTTATCTCCGCTGGCGGCGGAGCAACTTTTCTCCGCTGGCGGGAAGTTTATCTCTGCTGGCGGAAAATTTATCTCCGCTGACGAACAACGTTTCTCCGCTGGCGGAAAACTTATCTCCCTTGGCGAACAACTTATCTCCGCTGGCGGAAAACTCATCTCCACTGGCGGACATCTTGTCTCCGCTGGCAGACAATTTATCTCCGCTGGCGGAAAATTTATATCCGCTGGCAGAAAACTTATCTCCGCTGGCGAACAACTTATCTAAGCTGGCGGACAACTAATCTCCGCTGGCGGACATCTTGTCTCCGCTGGCAGACAATTTATCTCCGCTGGCGGGCAATTTATATCCGCCGTCGAACAACTTATCTCCGCTGGCGGAAAACATATCTCCGCTGGCGGACATCTTGTCTCCGCTGGCAGACAATTTATCTCCGCTGGCGGAAAATTTATATCCGCTGGCAGAAAACTTATCTCCGCTGGCGAACAACTTATCTAAGCTGGTGGACAACTAATCTCCGCTGGCGGACATCTTGTCTCCGCTGGGGCGCATATGGGGCGGGGAATATAAACCCCTGGACGGACCAGAAGCTGGCCAAAAATGCTCTTCTCCCACTCTCCAGCTGTATCTCTGTTTTAAGCCGCATTACAAGTGCAGGCAGCTCGACGAATCGGGATTACCAGCAGCCAAAATGCAGCTGCGACCACCGCTGGAAATTGGCTCAAAAGGGGAGGTCCATGGGTCAACAGCGAGTAAACAAGCGACTTTCCGGCGCTTTTTCCTGTTATCGAGCGCGTCCATTTGAATGTTGTTCTTTTTTTTTTTTCCGCTGGAAAATTTATGCCAAGTGTCTGATAATTGAAAAGCGCAAGGGTAGAGGGGAATGGGTTAGTCGGGATCTCAGAGATAGAGAATAAGAGAGTCCCCAAGTGCAGCAGCAAACGAAGCAACTAGAGAGTGAAATGGAGCTCAATGGACCGCAAGAAACCCAGTTAAACGCTCGAGTCAAAGGTCAAGAACTGATTTAAAAAATTCAAAATTATTCAAAATTTTCAAAAAAAGTCAAACATATCCAGAACACATTTAAATTATTCAACATTTTTAAAATTCCCTCAAAATTTCAACACCAAAATATGTCTCGTCGGTCGAGTCGGGGCGCGACTGATCGCAGAGATGGCAGAGACTTTTTCCATCGCCAGAGCATGAGCTATCTGAACTCGATAATAGAGAAGCTCTTGTTGGACGGCGCGAATCCGCGGACCAACGTGCTGACCGAGAATGAGCTGACGGACATTTGCATGTCGGCCGGGTTGCTGTTCCTCTCGCAGCCCATGCTGCTGGAGCTGAGTGCGCCAGTGAAGATCTGCGGGGACATACATGGGCAGTTCAAGGATCTGGTGAGAATATTCCAGAAGTGCGGCTATCCGCCGAGTGCGAACTACCTGTTCCTAGGGGACTACGTGGACCGGGGGCAGAACTCGATCGACACACTCACCCTGCTGCTGGCCTACAAGCTGCGCTACCCGCTGAACTTCTTCCTGCTGCGGGGCAACCACGAGTCGCCGGGGCTGAACCAGATCTACGGCTTCTTCGACGAGTGCAAGCGGCGGTACAGCATCAAGTTGTGGCGCTCCTTTGTCGACTGCTACGCCTGCATGCCGGTGGCCGCCATCGTGTCGGACAGGATCTTCTGCGTCCACGGGGCCTCAGTCCGGACCTGAATTCGCTCGATGATATCCGGAATTTGAGACGACCCGCCGATGTGCCAGGCACCCGGTCTGCTCTGTGACCTGCTGTGGTCCGATCCGGACGTCACTACTGATGGTTGGGGCTTTAACGAGCGCGGCGTTAGCGTCACCTTCGGTCACGAGATTGTGGAGCGCTTCCTGCGGCAGTACAACTTCAACCTGATCGCCAGAGCCCATCAGGTCGTGCAGGATGGCTATGAGTTCTTTGCCAACCGCCAGCTAGTGACCATCTTCTCGGCCCCCAACTACTGCAACATCTTCGACAACTGCGCCGCCGTTCTGGTTGTGGACGACTCTCTGCTCTGTCACTTCACCATCATTCGACCAGATCTTTCGCCTCCCGACTTTGCAGAGGAGCCAAATATGGGCGCACAAACGGGGTACCCCGACAAAGAGGGGTAAGCAGAGGCAAGGTGAGGTGGTCCAACAAACGTTGGTAACTTTTGTTTGACTTTGCAAAACGTCTGCCTGGCCGCAATTTTCGCGAGAAAATAATTCCATGCGCAAATATTTAAATGCGGCTGAGGCGCGTACCGCGGGTGCACGTGGCAGGAGCACGCCCTCCCGCCGGTGATTAAATATTGAACAGAGACTACCTTACCCTCTGCCTTATTTCCTCTTCACACTTGCCAGATTCCACCCCTGCGATTATATAGGCCCAATAAAATAATAAACGAAAGCCAGGCACTTGCCTTTATGGGTAACAAAAAAAAACTTATGCTGGCATTTCAGGGAAACAACAGGCAGAGACCCCGAAAAAAGGAAAAATTAAATAAAAATGTGAGAAACAACGAAATGATATGGTGGCACTTACAGTAAAGGTGTAGCAGCACGGAGATGGGGATCCGGACAGATGATGTATAAAAATGTCAACGGCAACAAGCGAGAAACTTGTAAGTGTCCGTGGCAGTTGCAGGGCAGGGCTGTGGCAGGGGCAGGGGCTGGGGCTGGGGCAGAAAACTTTACCAAACGGTGTCAAAACATAAAAAGGAAAATTAAGCAAAAGAAAAAAGGCATCCCACGCGAGTGTGTGTCTGTGTCTGTGTGTGTGTGCGCTTTTTAGTGGCTTCACCTCTGTTCCTGACACCTGCGCAGAGTATATCCTTGAGGACGGCTCCAGCTCCAGCTCCGGCTCCGTCTCCGTCGACCAGGAAATGAGAAAATAAAGAGAACGAACGGCAGGACAATCTGCAGCTGAAGCCGGAGCTGATTGCTGAAAGCTGCCCTGAAGGAAGAGCGATAAAAATACAAGTAGGAAATGTATACTACAACATTCCGACTGTAAGATACCCGCTGCAAAGATTTATTGGTCACTAAATAGACAACGATGGGATCGAGGTATCGAAACAACCATCTGGAAATGAGGTAAAACGGAAGGTAATACTAGCAAAGAACTTCTGGTTTACAGATATATTATCTGGTTCTATTCTGGTTATAGCCAGGTGTACAGGTATACAGGTATCCCTCAGACACGCTCATCTGTTGACGTACTTCCTTTTGTCTGTTGCATATACTTCCACACGAACACGATTACGGGGTATATAAGTCCGGTTTTGGTTCCGCGCCATCTTAAAATTCCACCGTTACCGTTATACTTAACGATAACTGGTGGGGTAGGTGTGCGCCCGGGCATGTCCGGAGAGATCCCCAGTCTAATTGGCATGCAAAGGTTGTCCACAGCTGTCCACCCAGAGCTGTCTTTGATGGGCATCACTTGGGGCAATACAGGAACCCAGGAAACGAATCTTGAGAGGAGGAATATTCCTGAGTAGGTAATCAAAGAAGCTAGGAATCCATGGGAATACGATGGAATTGCAAAGCTATAGTACCAATTATTCCCATCTGAATGTCCTTTCTTTCTGTCTCTTTCTTCGCCCTCTGTCTCTATTTCAGCCTTATATAATGTAAAATCAAAACATCAGCCACGTGCTGTGCGCCAAATGGCGCCTAAGCTCCGGAAACAGCTGTTAAAGCGTAAACAAAAGTCAGATGATGGCAGAGCCCCAAAGGGACAGAGAGAGAGAGAGAGAGAGAGAGAGAGAGTTCAAGCAGAGCTTTCACGCTCTCTGCAACGCTCTGGCTTTACCGTTTCGCTCTGCAAACAAACTTCACTTTCATTCAGAGCCGACAACAGCTTTCGTGGCGCCTCGCTGCGTGTCGTTCTGCCTCGCGTTCAGTTCGCCGTTGCAAGCCGAAGCTAGAGGTTGTCTTGTCGTCGCGTTGGTGGCTTAGGTGTGCGTGTGCAGAGACGTATATCAGGACCCGTTATCAGGACCGCCAGCGGAAAACATATCTCCGCTGGCGGACATCTTGTCTCCGCTGGCAGACAATTTATCTCCGCTGTCGAGAAATTTATATCCGCTGGCAGAAAACTTATCTCCGCTGGGGAACAACTTATCTCAGCTGGCGGACAACTAAAGTTATTTTATTTGTAATACCGCAGAAGTTCAGTATACAGAATTATATGTGCTTCCGAGTAACATACGCAAGAGACTGACGCCGAAAGAAGAACATCGATATGAGAGCATCGATATGAGAACATCGATATGCAGCAGGGCACATGCGCAGTGTTGTTAGAGATCAATATCTAATTATCGTGGCGGTCACTTTGAACACTCCTCCTCAACACAACGCATGTTTACAAACTTTAAATATACTTAACTAATATTCGATAACATGTCAAGCACTTATAAACTATCTTTTAAACCAAATGCGAATACAAATTTATGGTGCTTAACCTTGGCTAAGTTCTTTGTGAGGACATCTGCTATCATCTCATCGGTTGGTAGATACGCAATGTCGACTTCACCTCTCTTGAGAACCTCTCGAATATGATGTATCTTGACGTCGATGTGTTTTGTACGTGCATGAAACATGGGGTTTCTAGCAAGCTGCTGTGCTCCAATGTTGTCGCCGTACATCTGAATAGCTGACTCCTTGGACATCAGCTTCAAGTCAATCAGTAGGTTGCGAAAGTATATCGCCTCTTTTGCTGCAGATGATAAGGCTATGTACTCTGCCTCCGTGGAACTGAGGGCAACTGTCGATTGCTTTCTTGACTCCCAAGAAACCGCTCCTCCTGCCAACATGCATACATAGCCAGTGAATGACTTTCGGTTCGTCATATCACTTGCCCAATCTGCATCAACAAAACACTCAATTGCCTTTCCTTGCTTTGTGTAGCATATCTCCCAGTCGATAGTTTTTGCCAAATATCTAAGGATGTGCTTGGCTGCCGCATCATGCTCGGAATGAGGATCCTTGTTACGTTGTGCTAATTTGTTCACCGAATGCGCAATGTCCGGACGAGTCATAACAGCAAGATAAGATAACTCTCCAATTAGTTTTGGAACGATGTGATGTCGACCCTGCGGCAGTCCTCTTTGTTGCATGCCACCTGGTAACCAGCTTCAAGCGGCGTGGACGTCTGTCGACAATCTTTCAAATTGTACTGTTCGAGCAACTCTCTAATATACTTCCGTTGGCTGATTGAAATCGCACCTGTACTGCCTTCACGTTTCACCTCAATACCTAAAAAGTATTGCATAGGCCCGATGTCAACCACATCAAATTCTGCTGCGATCTTTATCTTGATATTAGATATATCATCTAGGTCCTTACACGCCAAAATAATGTCATCTACGTAGACAGCTATTAGACACATATTTTTTACCTGGCTTACAATACAGACAGGGTTCGTTGACAGTCGGTATAAAACCAATGCGCCTCAGCGTTGCATCCAACGTAGAGTTCCACACTCTTCCTGATTGTTTTAGCCCATATATACTTTTGTGAAGCCTCAAAACGTGATTTGGGTGAACTTCGCTGATGAAGCCCTCGGGTTGTCGCATAAAAACCTCATCTTCCAATTCGCCGTTGAGATACGCCGTGACAACATCCATTTGATGTAGGTGGAGACCATGTTCGACTGCAAGTGCAATTATCAACCTGATAGTTGCATGGCGTACAACTGGTGCAAATGTTTCCTTGTAGTCGATCCCGTAGCGTTGGCTACAACCTTTCGCCACCAGACGTGATTTGAGCCTGTTCACGCTTCCATCCGCATTGGACTTGACTGCGTAAACCCATCTGCATTCAATGGACTTTTTCCCGCTAGGCAATTTAGTAAGCGACCACGTGCCGTTCTTCACGAGAGATTCGTACTCGTCCTTCATTGATGCTTTCCATATCTCGCCTTCAGTAGACCGTTCAGCTTGTGCGTAGTTTTGTGGAACTTGTACGTCTGCTGCCAGTATCGCATTGAGCATATGATACTGCTTCCTTGGTCGTCCTGGTTTGCCCGTCCGTACTATGGTGGGGCGTCCTGGTCCTCTTATTGGTTCTGGAATTACAAGAATGTCATTACTAGACCTAGTCTCCTCCTGATTTTCTGGCTCATTTTCTGGATCTTTAAATTGCTCGCTATCCATTTCGGGTTCAGAGTCCTGGTTTTCCTGGTTTTGTTGAACCTCAATTGAACCTTCAGGTTCTACAAAAATGACATCCCTACTCTCTACGAGTTTCCTGGTTTTCTTTACTGACCAAACGGTATGCTTTGGCCGTATCGGAGTAGCCCACCATTATATACTCTAAGCCTTTCTGTACGAACTTTGATTTCTTTGTTTTATCTAGAGCAATCGCTACTGAGCCAAAAACTCTTAAATGCGATACCACTGGCTTTCTACCTGTCCATATTTCAAAAGGTGTCACCCCGCTCAAGCAGCTGCTTGCCACTCTATTTCGCAAATACGTGGCAGTTCGAATCGCTTCTGCCCAATAGCATTCACTCAACCCAGCATGCAACAGCATACTTCTTGCCATTTCTACCAATGTTCTGTTGGCCCTTTCTGCAACTCCGTTTTGTTGAGGTGTATATGGCACTGTTAAGTTTCGCTTTATTCCATTTTGGTTTAGGTAATTGTCAAAAACGTTGGATATGTATTCTCGGCCATTGTCGCTTCGTAAAACCTTGACTTTTCTACCAGTTTGGCACTCAACTTGACTTTTAAATTCTTTAAAAGCCTCGAAAACCCTGATCTTTGGTTTTAGGAAACTTACTGATACATATTTTGAACAATCATCAATAAATGTGGCGAAATATCGATTGCCTCCCATTGACTGCTTTTGCATTGGACCGCATACATCAGTATGTATTAAGTCTAGTACGCCCTTTGACCTGTTTGTGCTCGATTGAAATGGTTGCACGCAAATTTTACTTTTGCGCATGTTGCACACACTTGTTTTGGCTTGTATATGCCCTTGAGACCTATTACCATCTCCTTATTAACCATTTCCTTTAATGCGTCAAAATGTACATGGCCGAACCTATTGTGCCATTTGAATGCATCTGCCTCAACATTTACAATGTTCATACACTTTTCCTGATTGTCCTGAACCATAAACAATCCATTTTCCAGATATGCCTTTATAACTATTTTTCCGTTTTCAAAAATCATCGCTTGATTTTTCTCAAACACAACTTTTTTTTCCATGTTTTAATAGTTTTGTGACCGATATAAAATTGTACTGCAAATCTGGTACCAAGATAACATTTTCCAGCGTAACGGATCTATCACCGAACTTTACTTGAACAGTTCCATGCCCTTCAGCAATAAGTGATTTACCGCCGGCTAAATATACTTTTTGATTATCTTCCGTGAACGACACAAAGCGTTCATTGTCACAACATAGATGCGCCGTTGCGCCACTGTCTATGCACCATGCATTTAACATCTGGTCATTTGGCTTAGCTAAATTTAGGATTGGTACATATTTTTCTGGTTCCACTTTGGCATATTCGGTTACGCAAAGCATTGTACCCAATCTTTCCCCGCTTTTACTGTTTGCGCCCTTGTTGTTTGCTCCTTCCTGCTTGCTTTTAGCACGACATTCCGATTTAAAATGCCCTTCCTTTCCGCACTTAAAACACTTTTTGCCCTTCTTAAAGTTTTTCTTAAAATTTTTGTTGTCATAACTGACGTGTAGTTCCGCGTTACTTGTAATTTCCTTTGCTAATGCTATCTTCCTGCCTATTCGCTTCTTCAGAAATTTTTATTTTTAGCATGCTCAAGCTCGGCAAATCATCTCGCGTCTCAATCGCAACAACAAAACTTTCATACGATTTAGGCAAACCATTAAGCAACACAACTGATAAAATCTTTTCATCAACCTTTATGTTGACCTCTGCTAAAGCCTCGTGTACCACCTGGAATTTCCGCAAATAATCCTGTGCACTTATACCATCCGACATTTTTAACGTCAACAATTGTTTAATTAAAAGCACTACCCTTGCTGGTCCGCTTGGCCTGTGAATTTTATTTCGCTTTTGCCATGCCTGTGACGACGATACACAATTTTTAATATTGTTTAGTTGAGTCGATTTAGGTTAGGTTAGGTTAGGTAGAGGCGGCCGCCAAGCTCGCTCGGAGCCCAGCACACTTAGGCCGGTTTCGGCCCGTTGTGATACCGCTTGGGATCATTCCCTCCCTGCAGATGAGACTTCATGTCAACAGTTGTCCCATCCAGATGCTCTTATAAAGTTGACAATCTTTCTGGGACATAGCGTGGACATCTCCGAGATGTCGTTCAGAAAGGCAGAGCCCAAGTGATGCAGCCTCCTTCTGCTGAGAGCTGGGCAGGAACAGAACAGATGTTCCACTGTTTCCTCCTCGTCCTCGTCTCTGCAGCTGCGGCAGAAATCATTGTATGGGGCACCCAGCCTGTTTGCGTGGGTGCCTACTAGCCAGTGTCCTGTGAGGGAACGTATGACTGCGCTGCACCTTTCCCCTGCCTAGTTTGCAGAGCTCTGAGGTGCGCTTCTTATCTATGGTCGGCCATGTTTGCCGAGCTGTGCGACAACGTGGCCCTATTTGCCACTTGTTGTCTATCAGTCGCGTGTACTGTTCTTTTATGATGAGCTTGCAGGTGGCCATAGGCATACAAATATCCTCCTTATCTTGGAGAAGGGGTTGTAGTACCAGATCTGGCCAGCTCGTCCGCTATGCAGTTGCCCTCGATATCCCGGTGGCCCGGGACCCATATAAGGCTGATAGCAAATTGCTGAGCCATCTCGTGAAGAGATCTGCGGCACTTCGCCACAGTAGCCGAGTTCGAGGAGATCGCGTTAAGTGATCTGATCGCAGCTTGGCTGTCGCTGTAGATGTTTAGATTGGTTGCCGTGGTGGTAACCGTGTGAAGGCAGTACAGAGCCTCCCTGATTGCTGTAACTTCCGCTTGGAAGACGCTACAGTGATCCGGAAGCCTGAAAGATTGCCTTATGTTAAGTTGTTCAGAGTAGATTCCTCCTCCCACCCTGCCGTCCAGTTTTGAGCCATCCGTGAAGATGCTTATGGCCCCGTCTGGGCCGGGGAGTCCCTCGAGCCAATCGTCTCTGTGAGGGATGATTATGCTGAATGGAGTCTCCGTGTGCTCCATTGGAACTTGATAGTCCGTTCTTGTTGGGACCATGTTGTTTTTATTTAGTATAGATGAGTGACCTATGTTCTGGGGTACCCATTGTTCAGAGTCCCTAAGACGTATTGCTGCCATTTCTGCCCGCTCCTTTCCTGCAAAGTCAAGGCTCTGAAGGCATAACATGGCGTTTAGCGCATCATTTGGTGTAGTTCGAAGAGCTCCACTGATGCAGAGGGCGGCTGTTCGCTGAACCTTGCCCAGCTGATTGGTGATTGTCCTTTTGTTAGGGCAGGCCACCAGACAGTAACTCCGTAGAGTATTATAGGTCTGACTATTGCCAGATATATCCATCGGACTATGCTTGGGTTCATGCCCCACTTTAGGCCGATAGCTTTTTTTGCAAGTATAGAGTGCTGTCGTTGCCTTCCTCACTCTATCCTTGACATTCAGGTTCCAGCTAAGCTTTTTGTCAATTACCAACCCTAAGTAACTTGCACTGTCGCTGAAGGAGAGCCTGTATCCGTTTAGTATTGGGGGTTGAGGGGCTAACCCTTGTATTTTTCGTGAATAACACGAGTTCCGTTTTCGAGGGATTTAGTCCCAGTCCGCGCGATTCTGTCCATTCGGACAATCGCGCAAGCTTTGCGGTCATTAGGTCGCATAGTGTTTGGGGGTATTTCCCCGCAAAGATAATTGCAACGTCATCCGCGTATGCCACTACTTTACAGCCCCCCTCTTCCAGGTCGCATAGAATCTTATTGACTGCAATGTTCCATAGAAGAGGAGACAGAACTCCCCCTTGCGGGGTTCCTCTGTTGACATACCTTGACTGGGTGGACGATCCCATCGATGATGTCACCGTCCTGCGTATGAGCAATTGATCAATGAGCATCACCAAGTGACGGTCCACCCCCAGGTCAGTCAGGGCTTCTGTAATGGCGCCCGGTGTGACGTTGTTGAAGGCTCCCTCGATATCGAGAAAAGCTATTAGTGAGTATTCTTTGAGATGCAGGGATTTTTCTACACTCGAGATCACTTCGTGAAGTGCCGTTTCCGTGGATTTTCCTTTTCGGTAGGCATGCTGCGCACTTGAGTACAGCTGGGGACTTATGGTAGTCCGTAATTGTAACCCGATAAGTCTCTCAAAGGTTTTGAGTAGGAAAGACGATAAACTGATTGGTCTAAAGTCTTTCGGGGTTGAGTGTGAGGCTTTGCCTGCTTTAGGGATAAAGACTATCCTAGCCTTAAGCCACGCTTGCGGTATTGTACATACCGCCAGTATCTTCCTGAAGATACTATGTAGCCAGTTGATGGCCGTCTCCCCGGCCTTCTGAAGTTGGGCCGGGATTACCTGGTCCGGGCCTGGCGATTTAAACGGGTTGAAGCTGTTTACTGCCCAGCTTATGTTCCGTTTAGTAAGGATATGGTCCATCGATTCTACCGATCCCTCTCCTGGGAGGTATGTCGGCTCGGTGGATGTGCATCCGGGGAAATGCGTGTCGAGCAGAATGTGTAGGGACTCCTCACTAGAGTTGGTCCACGTGCCATCATTCTTTTTGAGGTAACCTACCGAGGGGGTAGTTTTTGAGAGAACTTTCCGGAGTCTTGCGGCCTCCGAAGTTTCCTCGATTTCGAGCAGAATTTTTGCCAGAGGAGGCTCTTTTAGCCTTCCTCGTTTCCTTTTGTATAGTGCTAGACTGGTTTTATAGTCTGCCCAGTGAGTATCCTCCTTAGTTCTTGTGGCTCTATTGAATAGAGTCCCTGCAAGTTCTACGAAGGGTGTCTAGTTGCTTAGACCACCAGGGGGGTTTCTTTTTCCCCCTTGGTCTGGTAGAAGGGCATGCTGCCTTGAAGGCTTTGTTGCACGCATCCGTAAACCTGTTCACAAGACGGTTTAGGTTGTCTTCAGTGTTCGGGCAATTAGGGGCGTTAGGAGGGAGTAACGCTCCCCAGGGTTGTGTTATATTTTTCCCAGTTGGCTTTTCTGGGGTTGATATAGTCGGTTGGTTTGGGAATATCGAAGGATAGTATCGTCTCGATATACCTGTGGTCCGAGAAGGAGGTCTCCTAGGACTCTCCAGCTCTTGATTGTGTCCAGCAGTTTGCTTGACACTAGCGTGAGTGTCAATGACCTCCTGCCGATTTTTAATTATAAATGTGGGGTCGTTACCCCGATTGCATATGAATAAATTTGAGTTCAGGATGAAGCTGAACAGTGACTCACCCCTTACATTCGTGTCCGTGCTCCCCCATTGGGTGTGGTGGGCGTTGGCATCGCAACCTATAAGTAGGTCTTTGTCCGTCCTTTCGCTGTCGCTGGCTATTTTGCGAACAAGGTCGTTCGGAGGATCATCCTCCTCGTGGGCCATATAGGACGCCACCAGCCTGAGATGATTCCCTTTTAGTTCTAGGCTTGCCGCCGTGTTATCACCATCGCTATAATTATGGAGCAGAAAGACATTTAGGTGCTTTCTGGCAAGTATGCAGGTACGGATTTTACCTTCATTTTGGGATACAATGATCTTGTATTCCCTCGTCCCCAATCCACAGACCTTTGCCTCCTACCACCCAAGGCTCCTGGATCAGGACTACGTCGGCTCCGCTTGCGTCTAGGCGGAGAGTGATGAGAGCAGCCGATGCTGCTTTACAGTGGTGGAGATTTATTTGAAGGATCCTTAGGACCATCTTCAAGATTCTCCACCACCGTGATGTCCGCGTCCGAGTCATCTGAGACTCTCTCTCGGCACATAGACTCAAAGTCGAGCATCAGCTCTGTCTCTGAGGAGAAGCCTTCCTGGTCTGGCTCCAGCTCGTCGTCAGGCGCTTCGATCTCCGCAGCGACATCCTGCACGTCTGGGTTGACGACAGGAAGCGCCGCGGCCGCCGCGTCCGCTTTGTACACCTTGATGGTGACCGAGCTGAAGCCGAAGTTTAGCTCTCCTTTAGCTGCCTCTATCGGGGCCAGCGACTCTTTATTGAGAACGAGCACAGCCTGGTTAGTCGGCCCTTGTGTCGTCTCAACCTTGGCTACCTTCCAATCTGAGGTTGGTAGTCCTGGGTTGCATCTCTGCAGCATCTTGAGGATGCGTTCTGGCTCCTTAAAGGTAGCCGGCACCCAAATTCTGGCCCTCGGTCTGTCTGGGGCACCTCGCTCCAGTCGACTGCGACGAGTTTCGCCCCAGCATTGACCTCGCCGACCTGCGCTACCGCCGCTTTATAAAGCTTTACAGAGCGCTCGTCTTCGCAGGCAATTATCTTAACATTGCCCTGGAACCACCCCATGTCCTTGCAGACTGGCGGAGGTCCAGGGTCTTTATCGAGGAGTTCGAAGCAGCGGTCGGCCAGTGCCGCTTCCACCCACTTCCACTGACTCCTTGGGATTCTACCCTCTGCGCTGCCTTTGTCGAGGACACCAATTAGCGTCCTCTCCCTTGGCAATCTGCGCAAAGGAGACATTTGGCAGCACTCTGAAGCGCTTTGCTACCGGTCCCGGTGTCTCCTGCGAGCGCTGCCTCTTGGCTTGGGGAGCCACCTTTTTCTGTTCTAAGGTGAACTCCGGGAGCACTGCCGAAGCCCATTCCACCTTCTTCAGCCAGTCGGCTGATGGGCTGGCTTCACTGCTAGCGTGTTTTTGCCGACGGAGTATGTGCCCTGCACTCCTCTTTTCGGCATATGTGTAGCGTTTGGCTTGGGCGCTTGTCGACGGCAAGTCAACCCCTCCGCTTTACCAGAAGGTCGGGCAGCCGCAATATTGCTTAGCTTTCCTACCAAGGTGTCAGCTTCGGGAGTTACCTTGCCACCCACACCGGATTCGGGATGGGACCCCCTCGGGTTCGCACAGGCACCTTCCACCTTGCAGGTATTCCCTGCTATAGAGCCGGTTGGGCCAGGCCTTTGGGCCGCTGCCTTTTTTGGGGATTGCTCCCAGTTGGCATTTGGGGAGCGCCACACTCATTTGTTTTTTTGTTAGTTTTTTGATTTTTGTTCTTGTTATTGTACATCTTGTTCCCACGAGATGCAGAGAAAGGGAAAGGTCAGCCCGGGCAGAGATCCACGTTGCCCGGGTAAGGCATCATTAGAACAGGGGGCTGCCAAGTCCCTGAGCCCTCCGTTAGCGACTGGGCTGGTTTTTATACCGGGCCCCCAGCCAGGCTGACTCTCGGCACGGGTCGAGTAACACACTTAGTCCGGCCCGGTGTGAGGTGGGTGTGGGGGTTGGGATGTGGGTAGGTATTGTGTAGGGATGGGAGTGTGTGAGCTACTTATTGAGGCGGCACCACAAGCGCATCGTCAGTGCTGCTACCTAGCTAACACCCGCTGGCTGTCCGGGACTGCTTATTTCGGTACTCTCCCGTGAGGGATGCCCGCTTATTCGCAGCTGACCTACCGAGGTAGGCCGTTCGCTATCCGCAACCCGCGACCCGTCCGGTGGCCTCAGCTAGGCCCCTTTTGAGCTACCTCACGAGCCCATCAGACCAGACTGAGTCGATTTAACACAAAGTAAAATTGACGCCAACGCCTTTTGATCCTTTAGTTCAAAAGCTGCACGTTGCTCATTTGTTGCACTTTCACTAAGCTCAATTTTACCACTGACGATTGGCCACAAATCATTTTGTATGAGAACACTTCTCATCAAAACTTTCCATGTGCTATAATTGTTTTCGTCCAGTTTCTCAATATTGAAATTCATATTTCCACTCATTTTTTTGATACTTATTGTCCCACAGTGCAAAATTTGTAACTGTCGATCGTCTCATGCACAAAGCAACTACGACGACAATACTGTATTCCTTGTCTTTCCTTTTTTTTCGTTTTCTTTTATGTATCCCTCCGAGTTGCTATTCACACACACACACTCACGATTTTCTAAGTCTTGGTATACACACTTTTTGGTATACACACGCAATTTTGTACGGCTTGGCATACGCACTTTTGGTATACACACTTGAGTCTCCGTTCGCTTTTGTGTTTTCTGATCCGTTGGGACTTCTTTATTTTGGACTTAAAACCACGGCAACGGTCCGATTCGCTGCAAAATTCTAATCAAAAAACACAATGCGAATCTCTGTTGAATTTGTTCAACTTGTTCTTTTCCTTTTCTATGTACACACACACCAATGAGTCTATGCCGTTTTTTTCGACACTGCTTTTCACTAAGCACCAAACAATTTTTATTGTTTCTCACTGTTTCTGTTTAATACTTTCTGGGTGCCTGGGCCCATAACCTGTTAAAGTTATTTTATTTGTAATACAGCAGAAGTTCAGTATACAGAATTATATGTGCTTCCGAGTAACATACGCAAGAGACTGACGCCGAAAGAAGAACATCGATATGAGAGCATCGATATGAGAACATCGATATGCAGCAGGGCACATGCGCAGTGTTGTTAGAGATCAATATCTAATTATCGTGGCGGTCACTTTGAACAAAGAACTTATCTCCGCTGGCGGAGCACTCATCTCCACAGGCGGACATCTTGTCTCCGCTGGCGGAAAACTTATCACCGCTGGCGGACATCTTGTCTCCTCTAGCGGAAAATTTTTCTCCGCTGGCGGACATCTTGTCTCCGCTGGCGGACATCTTGTCTCCGCTGGCGGACATCTTGACACAGACAATTTATCTCCGCTGGCGGGAAATTTATATCCGCTGGCGGACAATTTATCTCCGCAGACGAACAACGTTTCTCCGCTGACAAAAAACTAATCTCCGCTGGCAGACAATTTATCTCCGCAGCCGAGAACTTCATATCCGCCGGCGGACAACTTATCTCGGATGAACAATGTTTCTCCGCTGGGGAAAACTTATTTCCGCCTGCGGAAAACTTATCTCCGCTGGCAGAAAATTTATCTCCGCTGGCGGGAAATTTATTTCCGCCGACGAACAACTTATCTCAGCTGGCGGACAACTTATCTCCGCTGGCGGACATCTCCGCCGGCGGAAAACTCTCCGGGCGGAAATTTATATCCGCTGGCGGAAAACTTATCTCCGCTGGCGAACAACTTATCTGCGCTGGCGGAAAACTCATCTCCACTGGCGGACATCTTCCGCTGGCGGACATCTTATCCCGCTGGCAGACAACTTATCTTATCTCCGCTGCGGCGAACTTATCTCTGGCGAGCTGGCGGAAAACTCATCTCCAGATCTGGCTGGCGGACAACTATCTCCGCTGGCGGACATCTTGTCTCCGCTGGCGGACAACTTATCTCCGCTGGCGGACAACTTATCTCCGCTGGCGGACAATTTATCTCCGCTACGCAACTTGTCGGCGGACAACTTATCTCCGCTGGCGGACAATTTATCTCCGCTGGCGGGCAATTTATATACGCCGTCGAACAACTTATCTCCGCTGACGGACAATTTATCTCCGCTGGCGGAAATTTATATCCGCTGGCGAAAAACTTATCTCCGCTTACGAACAACGTTTCTCTGGCGAACAACTTATCTCAGCTGACGGACAATTTATCTCCGCTGGCGGACAACTCATCTCCACTGGCGGACATCTTGTCTCCGCTGGCGGAAAACATATCTCCGCTGGCGGACATCTTGTCTCCGCTGGCAGACAATTTATCTCTGCTGTCGAGAAATTTATATCCGCTGGCAGAAAACTTATCTCCGCTGGCGAACAACTTATCTCAGCTGGCGGACAACTAATCTCCGCTGGCGAACAACTTATCTCCGCTGGCGGAAAACTCATCTCCACTGGCGGACATCTTGTCTCCGCTGGCGGAAAACTTATCTCCGCTGGCGGACATCTTGTCTCCTCTGGCGGAAAATTTTTCTCCGCTGCCGGACATCTTGTCTCCGCTGGCGGACATCTTGTCTCCGCTGACAGACAATTTATCTCCGCTGTCGGGAAATTTATATCCGCTGGCGGTCAATTTATCTCCGCAGACGAACAACGTTTCTCCGCTGACAAAAACTAATCTCCGCTGGCAGACAATATATCTCCGCTAACGGAAAATTTATATCCGCCGGCGGACAACTTATCTCCGATGAACAACGTCTCTCCGCTGGGGGAAAACTTATCTCCGCTGGCGAACAACTTATTTCCGCTGGCGGAAAACTCATCTCCACTGGCGGACATCTTGTCTCCGCTGGCGGAAAACTTATCTCCGCTGGCGGACATCTTGTCTCCTCTGGCGGAAAATTTATCTCCGCTGGCGGACATCTTGTCTCCACTGGCGGACATCTTGTCTCCGCTGGCAGACAATTTATCTCCGCTGGCGAACAACTTATCTCAGCTGGCGGAAAACTCATCTCCACTGGCGGACATCTTGTCTCCGCTGACAGACAATTTATCTCCGCTGGCGGAAAATTTATATCCGCTGGCAGAAAACTTATCTCCGCTGGCGAACAACTTATCTCAGCTGGCGGACAACTAATCTCCGCTGGCGAACAACTTATCTCCGCTGGCGGACAACTTATCTCCGCTGGCGGACAACTTATCTCCGCTGGCAGACATCTTGTCTCCGCTCCGCTGGCGAAAAACTTATCTCCGCTGGCGAACAACTTGTCTCCGCTGGCAGACAATTTATCTCCGCTGGCGGGAAATTTATATCCGCTGGCGGACAATTTATCTCCGCAGACGAACAACGTTTCTCCGCTGACAAAAACTAATCTCCGCTGGCAGACAATTTATCTCCGCTGGCGGGAAATTTATATCCGCCGGCGGACAACTTATCTCGGATGAACAACGTTTCTCCGCTGGGGGAAAACTTATCTCCGCTGGCGAACAACTTATCTCCACTGGCGGAAAACTCATCTCCACTGGCGGACATCTTGTCTCCGCTGGCAGACAATT
The DNA here is from genome assembly GCA_008121275.1 of Drosophila lowei. Lineage (NCBI taxonomy): Eukaryota > Metazoa > Arthropoda > Insecta > Diptera > Drosophilidae > Drosophila > Drosophila lowei. Next base: position 3,915 of record VHIG01000025.1, on the reverse strand, counting down.
TATCTCCGCTGTCGAGAAATTTATATCCGCTGCCAGAAAACTTATCTCTGCTGACGGAAAACTCATTTCCACTAGCGGACAACTTGTCTCTCCTGGCGGAAAATTTATCTACGCTGGCGGACATCTTGTCTCCGCTGGCGGAAAATTTATTTCCGCAGACGAACAACGTTTCTCCGCTGACAAAAAACTAATCTCCGCTGGCAGACAATTTATCTCCGCTTGCGGGAAATTTATATCCGCTGGCGGACAACTTATCTCCGCTGGCAAACAACTTATCTCCGCTGGCGGAAAACTCATCTCCACTGGCGGACATCTTGTCTCCGCTGGCAGACAATTTATCTCCGCTGGCAGGAAATTTATCTCCGCTGGCGGACATCTTATCTTCGCTGTCGAACAACTTATCTCCGCTGGCGGAAAACTTATCTCGGCTGGCGGACATCTTGTCTCCGCTGGCAGACCATTTATCTCCGCTGGCCTGAAATTTACTTCCGCCAACGAACAACTAATCTCCGCTGGCGGACTATTTATCTCCGCTGGCGGGAAATTTGTATCCGCCGGCGGAAAACTTATCTCCGCTGGCGAACAACTTATCTGCGCTGGCGGAAAACTCATCTCCACTGGCGGACATCTTGTCTCCGCTGGCAGACAATTTATATCCGCTGGCGGACAACTTATCTCCGCTGGCGAACAACTTATCACAGCTGGCGGACAACTTATCTCCGCTGGCGGGAAATTTGTATCCGCCGGCAGACATCTTATCTCCGCTGACGCGAAATTTATATCCGCTGGCGGACAACTTATGTCCGCTGGCGAACAACTTATCTCAGCTGGCGGACAATTTATCTCCGCTGGCGGACATCTTCTCCGCTGGCAGACAATTTATCTCCGCTGTCGAGGAATTTATATCAGCTGGCAGAAAACTTATCTCCGCTGGCGAACAACTTGTCTCCGCTGGCAGACAATTTATCTCCGCTGGCGGGAACTTTATATCCGCCGGCGGACAACTTATCTAGGATGAACAACGATTCTCCGCTGGGGGAAAACTTATCTCCGCCTGCGGAAAACTTATCTCCACTGGCAGACAATTTATCTCTGCTGGCGGGAAATTTATTTCAGCTGGCGGACAACATATTTCCGTTGACGAACAACGTTTCTCTGCTGGCAGAAAACTTATCTCCGCTGGCGAACAACTTATCTATGCTGGCGGAAAACTTATCTCCGCTTTCGAAAATCTTTCTCCACTGGCGGACAACTTATTTCCGCTGACGAACAACGTTTCTCCGCTGGCAAAAAACTTATCTCCGCTGGCGGACATCTTGTCTCCGCTGACAGACAATTTATCTCCGCTAGCGGGAAATTTATATCCACTGGCGGACAACTTATTTCCGCTGACGAACAACGTTTCTCCGCTGCCAGAAAACTTATCTCCGCTGGCGAACAACTTATCTAGGATGAACAACGTTTCTCCGCTGGGGGAAAACTTATCTCCGCCTGCGGAAAACTTATCTCCACTGGCAGACAATTTATCTCTGCTGGCGGGAAATTTATTTCAGCTGGCGGACAACATATTTCCGTTGACGAACAACGTTTCTCTGCTGGCAGAAAACTTATCTCCGCTGGCGAACAACTTATCTATGCTGGCGGAAAACTTATCTCCGCTTTCGAAAATCTTTCTCCACTGGCGGACAACTTATTTCCGCTGACGAACAACGTTTCTCCGCTGGCAAAAAACTTATCTCCGCTGGCGGACATCTTGTCTCCGCTGACAGACAATTTAACTCCGCTGGCGGGAAATTTATATCCACTGGCGGACAACTTATTTCCGCTGACGAACAACGTTTCTCCGCTGCCAGAAAACTTATCTCCGCTGGCGAACAACTTATCTATGCTGGCGGAAAACTTATCTCCCCTGGCGAAAATTTCTCCACTGGCGGACAACTTATTTCCGCTGACGAACAACGTTTCACCGCTGGCGGAAAACTTATCTCCGCTAGCAGAAAACTTATCTCCGCTTGCGAACAACTTCTCTCTGCAGGCAGACAATTTATCTCCGCTGGTGGAAAACTTATCTCCGATGGCGACCAACTTGTCTCCGCTGGCAGACAATTTATCTCCGCTGGCGGGAAATTAATATCCGCTGGCGGAAAACTCATCTCCACTGGCGGACATCTTGTCTCCGCTGGCGGAAAACATATCTCCGCTGGCGGAAATCTTGCCTCCGCTGGCAGACATCTTATCTCCGCTGACGGGAAATTTATATCCGCTGGCGGACAACTTATCTCCGCTGGCGAGCAACTTATCTCCGCTGGCGGAAATCTTGTCTCCGCTGGCGGACAATTTATCTCCGCTGGCGGACAACTTATCTCCGCTGGCGAACAACTTATCTCAGCTGGCGGACAATTTTTCTCTGCTGGCGGACATCTTGTCTCCGCTGGCAGACAATTTATCTCCGCTGGCGGGAAATTTGTATCCGCTGGCGGACAATTTTTCTCCGCAGACGAACAACGTTTCTCCGCTGACAAAAAACTAATCTCCGCTGGCAGACAATTTATCTCCGCTGGCGGGAACTTTATATCCGCCGGCGGACAACTTATCTCGGATGAACAACGTTTCTCCGCTGGGGGAAAATTTATCTCCGCTGGCGGACATCTTGTCAACGCTGGCAGACAATTTATCTCCGCTGGCGGGCAATTTATATCCGCTAACAGAAAACTTATCTCCGCTGGCGAACAACTTATCTCGGCTGGCGGACATCTTGTCTCCGCTGGCAGACAATTTATCTCCGCTGGCGGGAAATTTATTTTCGCCGACAAACAACAACTCTCCGCTGGCGAACAACTTATCTCCGCTGGCGGGAAACTTATCTCCGCTGGCGGACATCTAGTCTCCGCTGGCAGACAATTTATCTCCGCTGGCGGGAAATTTATATCCGCCGTCGAACAACTTATATCTCCGCTGACGGACATTTTATCTCAGCTGGCGGAAATTTATCTCCGCTGGCGGAAAATTTATTTCCGCCGACGAACAACTTATCTCAGCTGGCGGACAATTTATCTCCGATGGCAGACAATTTATCTCCGCTGGCGAGCAACTTATCTCCGCTGGCGGGAAATTTATCTCGGCTGGCGGACATCTTGTCTCCGCTGGCAGACAATTTATCTCCGCTGGCGGGAAATTTATTTCCGCCGACGAACAACTTATCTCCGCTGGCGGAAAATTTGGCGGAAAACTTATCTCCGCTGACGAACAACGTTTCTCCGCTGGCGGAAAACTTATCTCCCTTGGCGAACAACTTATCTCCGCTGGCGGAAAACTCATCTCCACTGGCGGACATCTTGTCTCCGCTGGCAGACAATTTATCTCCGCTGGCGGAAAATTTATATCCGCTGGCAGAAAACTTATCTCCGCTGGCGAACAACTTATCTCAGCTGGCGGACAACTAATCTCCGCTGGCGGACATCTTGTCTCCGCTGGCAGACAATTTATCTCCGCTGGCGGGAAATTTATATCCGCTGGCGAACAACTTATCTCCGCTGGCGGAAAACTTATCTCCGCTGGCGGACATCTTGTCTCCGCTGGCAGACAATTTATCTCCGCTGGCGGAAAATTTATATCCGCTGGCAGAAAACTTATCTCCGCTGGCGAACAACTTATCTCAGCTGGCGGACAACTAATCTCCGCTGGCGGACATCTTGTCTCCGCTGGCGGACAATTTATCTCCGATGGCAGACAATTTATCTCCGCTGGCGAGCAACTTATCTCCGCTGGCGGGAAATTTATCTCGGCTGGCGGACATCTTGTCTCCGCTGGCAGACAATTTATCTCCGCTGGCGGGAAATTTATTTCCGCCGACGAACAACTTATCTCCGCTGGCGGAAAATTTATCTCCGCTGACGAACAACGCTTCTCCGCTGG